>JAZGLO010002456.1:10000-23709 GCA_036873155.1 Biomphalaria sudanica | reverse complement strand
TAGAATAATATTGAAGATAGAGGTTTTTCACCTCAAAACGTTCTGTAGGGGGATTTTAAACTCAAAACCATCTAGAGGAAAGGAGTTTAAACTCAAAACCCCCTATTGGCTTGGCTACGCTCAAATAATTTTAGTGTGTAATTTGCTTTTTTTTTTTTGTATTGAAGGGGTATTTTTTATATCAAACTCTTCTGAAGGGGGATTTAAACTCAAAACCCCTTTTGGCAACGCTCATAGCATTTTGAGTGCGTAATTTGCTTTATCTTTACATTGAAGATGTATTTTTAGCTTCAAACCCCGCTGGCGGGGGGTTTAAACTCAAAACCCCTTTGGCTACGCTCATAGATTTTAGAGTGTGTAAGTTGCTTTTTTTTTTTTAAATTGAAGATGTATTTTTTAGCTTCAAACTCCGCTGGAGGGGTTTTTAACTTAAAACTGAGTCAAAGCCCATTTAGCTACGCTCATAACATTTTGAGTGCATAATTTGCTTTTTTTTTCATATTGAACAGGGGGTTTATCGTAAATTTTGGAGGAGGTTTTAAAATCAAAATCTTCCTTAACTGTGCTCTTGGAATTTGGGGATTGTCGTTTGTATTTTTTTTTGTTTGTTTTGTTTTATAGAAGAGGGGTATTTAACTATAAACCCCCCTGGTAGGGGTTTTAAACTCAAAACCCCACAGTAGGAAGTTTAAAACTCAAAACCCCCTGGTAGTTAAAACCCCTTTGGCTGCGCTGGGGCAAGTGATGGTTTAGTATTAAAATCTCACCTAAAATAAACAAAATCAAAGCAAAAAATCAGTCACCAAAGTCCTTGTGTGTGTGTGTGTGGGGGGGTTGAACCCCCCCTGGCTACGCCCATGGTTTGTATGTGTTTTTGTTCGCATGTTAAGTCTCTTAACTTAGTTCTTTTGACTCCCACTGGAGCTTAGGGCCGAAAAAGTTGGACTCCCATCGAACTATTCCCCTAAGTTTGGTCCATGTCTATCCTGCCACCTTTGTTTCTTAGTCTACCGATCTCCTGCCACCTCAGTTTTTTAGTCTACCGATCTCCTGCCACCTTAGTTTCTTAGTCTACCTATCTCCTGCCACCTCAGTTTTTTAGTCTACCTATCTCCTGCCAACCTCAGTTTTTTAGTCTACCTATCTCCTCCATGTTGGCTTTGTATTAGCTGTATTTGCTGCATCATTCTTTACAAATAGAAAAACAAAACCTAACAAGAAATACTTAGAAAGACACAAAGCTCATTTCGTATTCCATATGCTAGGAAAACTTTTTACAAATGCTCCTTCTTTCCAAGTGATACTAGTAACTAGTGCATGGAGCGGGTTGTCTGAATCAGCCAGTAAAACCGACGACTTGGAATGATTTGGAAGTAACATCTGTAACCTATAAGATAAGATGATAAGATGCTGTAGTTATATAAAGTTTGAGACGTACAGAAAACTGACACCACGTGATTTTGAGTAATAGTATCTGAATGTTGAGTAATAGTATCTGGATGTTGAGTAATAGTATCTGAATGTTGAGTAATAGTATCTGAATGTTGAGTAATAGTATCTGGATGTTGAGTAATAGTATCTGAATGTTGAGTAATAGTATCTGAATGTTGAGTAATAGTATCTGAAAGTTGAGTAATAGTATCTGAATGTTGAGTAATAGTATCTGAAAGTTGAGTAATAGTATCTGAAAGTTGAGTAATAGTATCTGAAAGTTGAGTAATAGTATCTGAATGTTGAGTAATAGTATCTGAATGTTGAGTAATAGTATCTGAATGTTGAGTAATAGTATCTGAAAGTTGAGTAATAGTATCTGAAAGTTGAGTAATAGTATCTGAATGTTGAGTAATAGTATCTGAATGTTGAGTAATAGTATCTAAAAGTTGAGTAATAGTATCTGAAAGTTGAGTAATAGTATCTTGATGTTGAGTAATAGTATCTGAAAGTTGAGTAATAGTATCTGGATGTTGAGTAATAGTATCTGAAAGTTGAGTAATAGTATCTGAAAGTTGAGTAATAGTATCTGAAAGTTGAGTAATAGTATCTGAATGTTGAGTAATAGTATCTGAATGTTGAGTAATAGTATCTGAATGTTGAGTAATAGTATTTGAAAGTTGAGTAATAGTATCTGAAAGTTGAGTAATAGTATCTGAAAGTTGAGTAATAGTATCTGAATGTTGAGTAATAGTATCTGAATGTTGAGTAATAGTATCTAAAAGTTGAGTAATAGTATCTGAAAGTTGAGTAATAGTATCTTGATGTTGAGTAATAGTATCTGAATGTTGAGTAATAGTATCTGAATGTTGAGTAATAGTATCTGAAAGTTGAGTAACTTTGTTAAAATACTTTTTAAAAAAATTATAAATGAAAAACATAAATAGATAGCTTTGAGATCTTCAAGTCTGGGTATTGTGCTACTTGAGTTCTTCATATATCAGAATTCCCTGCCCTTTTCTTTTTAGTTATGGCGTGTTTATGTGCAACAATTGTAAAGACAGTTTTATTCATGGTATACTGGTCGGGTAGACGCAAGGGGGCGTCGAATGCCCAGAGCAACGTGTAGACCCTTGAAAGAGTTTACGATAAAAGTCTTATGGGTTAGAAGTGTGGGGAATGAGCCTGTGAGGGCGAGGTAGGTTTACGATGTATTTTACTGCTCAGTAGAACACATCCTCAACGACTGCAGGATGCTCAGAAACGTGCTCGAAGATACGACTAGTCTTAAAACAGATAGAACTGGTGCATGCGGGGGTCTCGCCCTGTAAGGAGACAGGCAAACCCTACAGAACACTGACAGATACCTGGACCGTGATGTAAGGGATTAACCCCAGCACGGAGCCTCAGTACATGGAGGCTTACAAATGGTGCTGAAAACGTTTGGGATCAGCTGCGTCTCGGATTCTCACACTGTGGAAAGGTCACCAGCTCCTGATTATTCCTCAGGTTTTACTCCCAAGACTTTTTCAATGTTTGGATATAGCCATAAGGTCCAAGAAGTTTGAGTTGAGTGTTTTTCTTCTTATAGGCGGGTAGCCAGCCAAGGCTTAAGAACCTATCCTGCTCGAAGCTTACTGGTTGTTGACCTTTACTTCTAATTCTGTAGATGATAACAGTTCTGCTGGACCCAATATTTGAGCCACAGGTCAGGTGTTGGGCAGGCTGCCAGAGACTATTCGAGAGGCATGTCATTGGAAGTATTTTAGAGGTAGTGAATCGCTTATATTCATTACCATTTCCAACAATAACAGGTTTATACTATAACACGCTCTCTGCACTCACCTTAAACCTTCTGGTCTCATATGTTTTTAACAATATATTTTCAGTTTTAAAGTAGTGTACCTCTACAACCAGCAGTGTACCTCTACAGCCAGTAACGTACCTCTACAGCCAGCAGTGTACCTCTACAGCCAGCAGTGTACCTCTACAGCCAGTAGTGTACCTCTACAGCCAGCAGTGTACCTCTACAGCCAGCAGTGTACCTCTACAGCCAGCAGTGTACCTCTACAGCCAGTAGTGTACCTCTACAGCCAGCAGTGTACCTCTACAGCCAGCAGTGTACCTCTACAGCCAGTAGTGTACCTCTACAGCCAGCAGTGTACCTCTACAGCCATCACTGTGACTGGTAATAACAACTGACCTACATTTCAAAAATGTTTCTACTGGCCAGCATAACACTATTGATCCTGAGAAGTACTACAGTGCTTTCACAAAGCAATGGTAGTTTTTTTGTAATGCTAATTTTTCTGTCTGTCTGTCTGTCTGTCTGCCAGGACTCTTTTACATTTTTTTATCCCACTTCCCATTCTTTTATCAAAAATAAACTTTTCACAATTATTTGTTATCAATGACAACACATAAATCAATCAAAAAAGTTAACCAATTAGTTAATTGATTATTGGTAATATAAGATAGAAAAAAGTCAATAAACTTTCCAGTATTAAGAGATATTGCAGTAATTGAACGATTTTTTTAATTTTAAAAAAGTATTTTGTTTTACGTTGTTTCAACTAACTAACTTTAGTCTTGGTAAGAAATTCGAATGGTTTAATCTGACAACCTTTATATTGCCCTATCGAGTTGAAGCTTACCACAAACTCGTGACGTCATATTTTGTTTCAATTTGAGAATTAATGGAAATAAATGTTTGACATTGTGTGAAAAGAAGTATCACATTGGTGGACATTTTATCTTCTATTCAGTCGCATATTCAGAGTCGTTCAAAACCTTATGGGCAAAAGGTGGACACGGTTCTCAAAAACAGTTTCACGACTCTCTAGATCACCATGAGGTTTTATATAAATCGCTGGGAAAAGAATTAATAGCTCGTTAGCACTGCTGGGATATCTTTAGTTTGACAGTTATAATATTTCAAGGTCTAAAAAGAAATTAATTTACATTTATATTTCTCTTGCACAGACCATACCTCTTCGGGTACTACCGGATGTAGGCCTTTTTAATTCGAGAGTTTGATATATTAATGTACAGGAACATTTTTGCGCACTGCCTTTTAACTAATTTTGAAGTCTAGATCTTAAAGCTTCTCGTTAGGATATTGTTATAACCCTGCCCTGCACACAGCAATCCAAACTAGTGCGGAAAGTGCGCACTGTTAAAGACTGGACTGAGAAGGTTTGTCACTGTTAGAGACTGGACAGAGAAGGTTTGTCACTGTTAGAGACTGGACAGACAAGGTGCGCACTGTTAGAGACTGGACTGAGAAGGTGCGCACTGTTAGAGACTGGACTGAGAAGGTTTGTCACAGTTAGAGACTGGACTGAGAAGGTGCGCACTGTTAGAGACAGGACTGAGAAGGTTTGTCACTGTTAGAGACTGGACTGAGAAGGTTTGTCACTGTTAGAGACTGGACAGAGAAGGTTTGTCACTGTTAGAGACTGGACAGAGAAGGTGCGCACTGTTAGAGACTGGACTGAGAAGGTTTGTCACTGTTAGAGACTGGACAGAGAAGGTGCGCACTGTTAGAGACTGGACTGAGAAGTTGCGCACTGTTAGAGACTGGACTGAGAAGGTTTGTCACTGTTAGAGACTGGACTGAGAAGGTGCGCACTGTTAGAGACTGGACTGAGAAGGTTTGTCACTGTTAGAGACTGGACTGAGAAGGTGCGCACTGTTAGAGACTGGATTGAGAAGGTGCGCACTGTTAGATGACTGAGAAGGTGCGCACTGTTGGAGACTGGACTGAGAAGGTGCGCATTGTTAGAGACTAGACTGAGAAGGTGCGCACTGTTAGAGACTGGAATGAGAAGGTGCGCACTGTTAGAGACTGGAATGAGAAGGTGCGCACTGTTAGAGACTGGACTGAGAAGGTGCGCACTGTTAGAGACTGGACTGAGAAGGTTTGTCACTGTTAGAGACTGGACAGAGAAGGTTTGTCACTGTTAGAGACTGGACAGAGAAGGTGCGCACTGTTAGAGACTGGACTGAGAAGGTGCGCACTGTTAGAGACTGGACTGAGAAGGTTTGTCACTGTTAGAGACTGGACAGAGAAGGTGCGCACTGTTAGAGACTGGACTGAGAAGGTGCGCACTGTTAGAGACTGGACTGAGAAGGTTTGTCACTGTTAGAGACTGGACTGAGAAGGTGCGCACTGTTAGAGACTGGACTGAGAAGGTTTGTCACTGTTAGAGACTGGACTGAGAAGGTGCGCACTGTTAGAGACTGGATTGAGAAGGTGCGCACTGTTAGATGACTGAGAAGGTGCGCACTGTTGGAGACTGGACTGAGAAGGTGCGCATTGTTAGAGACTAGACTGAGAAGGTGCGCACTGTTAGAGACTGGAATGAGAAGGTGCGCACTGTTAGAGACTGGATTGAGAAGGTGCGCACTGTTAGATGACTGAGAAGGTGCGCACTGTTGGAGACTGGACTGAGAAGGTGCGCATTGTTAGAGACTAGACTGAGAAGGTGCGCACTGTTAGAGACTGGATTGAGAAGGTGCGCACTGTTAGATGACTGAGAAGGTGCGCACTGTTGGAGACTGGACTGAGAAGGTGCGCATTGTTAGAGACTGGACTGAGAAGGTGCGCACTGTTAGAGACTGGATTGAGAAGGTGCGCACTGTTAGATGACTGAGAAGGTGCGCACTGTTGGAGACTGGACTGAGAAGGTGCGCATTGTTAGAGACTAGACTGAGAAGGTGCGCACTGTTAGAGACTGGAATGAGAAGGTGCGCACTGTTAGAGACTGGAATGAGAAGGTGCGCACTGTTAGAGACTGGACTGAGAAGGTGCGCACTGTTAGAGACTGGACTGAGAAGGTTTGTCACTGTTAGAGACTGGACAGAGAAGGTTTGTCACTGTTAGAGACTGGACAGAGAAGGTGCGCACTGTTAGAGACTGGACTGAGAAGGTGCGCACTGTTAGAGACTGGACTGAGAAGGTTTGTCACTGTTAGAGACTGGACAGAGAAGGTGCGCACTGTTAGAGACTGGACTGAGAAGGTGCGCACTGTTAGAGACTGGACTGAGAAGGTTTGTCACTGTTAGAGACTGGACTGAGAAGGTGCGCACTGTTAGAGACTGGACTGAGAAGGTTTGTCACTGTTAGAGACTGGACTGAGAAGGTGCGCACTGTTAGAGACTGGATTGAGAAGGTGCGCACTGTTAGATGACTGAGAAGGTGCGCACTGTTGGAGACTGGACTGAGAAGGTGCGCATTGTTAGAGACTAGACTGAGAAGGTGCGCACTGTTAGAGACTGGAATGAGAAGGTGCGCACTGTTAGAGACTGGATTGAGAAGGTGCGCACTGTTAGATGACTGAGAAGGTGCGCACTGTTGGAGACTGGACTGAGAAGGTGCGCATTGTTAGAGACTAGACTGAGAAGGTGCGCACTGTTAGAGACTGGATTGAGAAGGTGCGCACTGTTAGATGACTGAGAAGGTGCGCACTGTTGGAGACTGGACTGAGAAGGTGCGCATTGTTAGAGACTAGACTGAGAAGGTGCGCACTGTTAGAGACTGGAATGAGAAGGTGCGCACTGTTAGAGACTGGAATGAGAAGGTGCGCACTGTTAGAGACTGGACTGAGAAGGTGCGCACTGTTAGAGACTGGACTGAGAATGTTTGTCACTGTTAGAGACTGGACAGAGAAGGTTTGTCACTGTTAGAGACTGGACAGAGAAGGTGCGCACTGTTAGAGACTGGACTGAGAAGGTGCGCACTGTTAGAGACTGGACTGAGAAGGTTTGTCACTGTTAGAGACTGGACAGAGAAGGTGCGCACTGTTAGAGACTGGACTGAGAAGGTTTGTCACTGTTAGAGACTGGACTGAGAAGGTGCGCACTGTTAGAGACTGGACTGAGAAGGTTTGTCACTGTTAGAGACTGGACTGAGAAGGTGCGCACTGTTAGAGACTGGATTGAGAAGGTGCGCACTGTTAGATGACTGAGAAGGTTCGCACTGTTGGAGACTGGACTGAGAAGGTGCGCATTGTTAGAGACTAGACTGAGAAGGTGCGCAATGTTAGAGACTAGACTGAGAAGGTGCGCAATGTTAGAGACTGGAATGAGAAGGTGCGCACTGTTAGAGACTGGAATGAGAAGGTGCGCACTGTTAGAGACTGGACTGAGAAGGTGCGCACTGTTAGAGACTGGACTGAGAAGGTTTGTCACTGTTAGAGACTGAACTGAGAAGGTGCGCACTGTTAGAGACTGGACTGAGAAGGTTTGTCACTGTTAGAGACTGGACTGAGAAGGTGCGCACTGTTAGATGACTGAGAAGGTGCGCACTGTTAGAGACTGGACTGAGAAGGTGCGCATTGTTAGAGACTGGACTGAGAAGGTGCGCACTGTTAGAGACTGGACTGAGAAGGTGCGCACTGTTAGAGACTGGACTAAGAAGGTGCGCACTGTTAGAGGCTAGACTGAGAAAGTGCGCACTGTTAGAGACTAGACTGAGAAGGTGCGCACTGTTAGAGACTGGACTGAGAATGTGCGCACTGTTAGAGACTAGACTGAGAGGGTGCGCACTGTTAGAGACTGGACTGAGAAGGTGTGCACTGTTAGAGACTAGACTGAGAAAGTGCACACTGTTAGAAACTGGATTGAGAAGGTGCGCACTGTTAGAGACTGGACTGAGAAGGTGCACACTGTTATAGACTAGACTAAGAAGGTGCGCACTGTTAGAGACAAGACTGAGAATGTGCGCACTGTTAGAGACTAGACTGAGAAGGTGCGCGCTGTTAGAGACTAGACTGAGAAGGTGCGCACTGTTAGAGACTAGACTGAGAAGGTGCGCACTGTTAGAGACTAGACTGAGAAGGTGCGCACTGTTAGAGACTAGACTGAGAAGTTGCGCACTGTTAGAGACTAGACTGAGAAGGTGCGCACTGTTAGAGACTGGACTGAGAAGGTGCGCACTGTTAGAGACTAGACTGAGAAGGTGCGCACTGTTAGAGACTAGACTGAGAAGGTGCGCACTGTTAGAGACTAGACTGAGAAGGTGCGCACTGTTAGAGACTAGACTGAGAAGGTGCGCACTGTTATAGACTAGACTAAGAAGGTGCGCACTGTTAGAGACAAGACTGAGAATGTGCGCGCTGTTAGAGACTAGACTGAGAAGGTGCGCGCTGTTAGAGACTAGACTGAGAAGGTGCGCACTGTTAGAGACTAGACTGAGAAGGTGCGCACTGTTAGAGACTAGACTGAGAAGGTGCGCACTGTTAGAGACTAGACTGAGAAGGTGCGCACTGTTAGAGACTAGACTGAGAAGGTGCGCACTGTTAGAGACTGGACCTAGAAGGTGCGCACTGTTAGAGACTAGACTGAGAAGATGCGCACTGTTAGAGACTAGACTGAGAAGGTGCGCACTGTTAGAGACTAGACTGAGAAGGTGCGCACTGTTAGAGACTAGACTGAGAAGGTGCGCACTGTTAGAGACTAGACTGAGAAGGATGTTGACATTAGAGAGAAGATAACAGAGTTCCCACCAAGTCTAGAACTTATGAAGAGGCTGTGCTCAATTTAGACGTTGTTCTATGTAGTGGTGATGTCTCGTGATTAGACATCTATATTGTTGAGTTGCCTCCCATAAGTAGCCACACTATTCTAAAGTCGAGTACATTTATTCATTCGAGTGACAAAGATTTTTTTTCCTTGAGGGTTGGAGGTGGGGATGAGGAAGGAGAAAATGTGGTCGGGGTAAAAAAACGTTCCGAACTCTCTTTAATTTTTAAGAGAAAAACAATCCCTCCAAAGTTGTACAAAGGAGGTATTGATTTTTAGAAGAAAAGTTTTTTTTGTTTGTTTTTACTTTTCTTCTTTATAGATCTAGATCTTTGTTTTGTTTTTGTTTTTGTTTGAGCGTTTATTGTATTACCGGTTAGTTCGGTTGCTTAAACCGTTGTGCTAATAACACGAGTGGCAATGGTTTGATTCCCACACTAGCCAATTTCTTTTTCTTTTTTAAATTTTCAATGACAAATAAAATATGCATGTCAATATTTGAACACAAACTAGGAATAGATATTTGATTTTTTAAAATATTACTTTTTAAAATTGTCCGGTTGTCCTAAAATGATGAAAGAAATTACAAAAAAAAAAAATGTATTATCTCTTGGTATCCTAGGACGCTTGGGTCAGAAGCGAGACCAAAGACCAAGCACACCGGGAAAACTCTCCCATATTTCTTCTCTGCACCACATTAGCCGTGCAAGCGTCCGCCATAAAACGTCCCTTAGAGGAACGGCGTGTAGATAATGACATGATTCTCTAACGACCATTTTCAATAGAGCGCCACGCTGAGGCTGAGAAACATTGCCCGGGCCATCAGATAAATGAAAATATGATTGGCCTTGGCCTGGATGTGGACGGGCTGGGTCGTGGAGGGGATGGTTAAGTTTAGCACCTCAGGTTTTTGGTCCTGGATGTTTATTCCTAATTTGAATACTGGACCCAAGTTCCTGAGTTTACTAAACTCTACACGGGTACTTGGCTTCAGCAAAAGAATCAACTTTTTTTTTTTAAAAGCATTGTGGACATTGTCTAACACATTCATAAAATATAACATACACTAATAGAATTTCTTGCCACCTAAGTAACAGAAGCGGCCTTATCAATGTGAGGGGCCCTAGCCGAGTGTCTTAACAGGGCCTTCTAAAATTTGTACAATGAACAGAAGGCGACAGAAGTTTCTCTGTATAGCTGGCTGCCCCACTCGCCATCCAAAACGCCGCAATTGCGCCAAACTTTTTTGTTGTTGTATTGTGTTTATCTTTTATAAATATAAATGTATTTATATGATTCAGTCTAATATATCTTCAGCCTGTGGTACAGAATCAACTATAGTGGTGATCTTTCCAGAGTCCTTGTCATCCCAGGCGACACCCTTCTCTGGTAATCAAATATTTAAACCTTTAATGTATATAAAAAAATAAATAAAACAACTCGTTTGTTCCTAGAGTCTATCAGACCATATCAGCCCTAGTCCTTGACTAGAAAACGTGAAAAGAATCAAGTCGAATCTGTGCCGTCCCCCCAATGAACACTTTATGTTGTGTCGGTTCTATTAAATGTTGCTATTGTTTTTAATGAAAAAAAAAATAGAATCCTTGTAATCACAACACATTTAAATAAGGATTAAAAAAAACAACTGTATCTTTGTTAAATGCAAGTATAACGATGGAGGAAGGGGAAGAGAGACAGAACTCAATGAGGACGTATTATTCAGGCCAGATGCGGCTCCCCCCCTCCCCACCCAAGAGTAAGGGTTCTCAAATTTTGTGAAAAGGGAAGCATAATTCTTCAAAGTCGAATTCACGTCAAGGCTTTTATTATTATTTTTATTATTTGTTTACATTTCTGCTTTCTTACATTCGTTTACAAGCTGGACTATACACTATACACTATACACTAGTAGCCAGAGATTTCAAAACGAAATATAAGTACATCCAGTGTCGTAGCCAGCTACCTGTGGGCTCGGGTTCAAGAACATAACGTTTGGCCCCCTCCTGTAACTGGAGGGCCCTTCCTGTAACCTTCTAAATTACATAGCTAATCAGTACTTTTTTCTGTCCACCGGATACACCTAATAGTTGGCTATTTATAGTTATTTGCCATGGATGAAAATCTCCTATATGCACATACAGTGACACGACATTTATACACACATAACAAGAAGAAAAAAAAACGGAAAGAAAAGGTAAGGGATAGAAATAGACGATGGTTGAAAATACACGACATGAAAGGGTTCAACAATCAATAGATATATACAACGATTAGAAACAAGACTTGATGCTTGGGGTGTGGCTTGCCTAGAGCTCAACTAACCAATTCGACGTCCGAAAGAACGTGACCAGATGATAACGGAATCATTTCATTACGCGACACTAATTACAGCGCTAACAATACAATGAACATAATAGGCCCCGCCCGACACTCAAGACAGGTAATGATGATACTATGAACACTTGTCTGTAGGTGCATGTTCTGTTCCACGTATCACCTTTGTGCTGTTTTGCAGTTGACTTCATCAAGACCTTGTTGAATGGACAACCTGCTAAGGTGGATGTTAATTTCGAACCTAACGATAGATTTACGCAGTTTTATCCGTTCAATGATTACTTCACCATCAGCTATAGTGCTATAGTGAATGCGATGCAGATTAGAATGATCAAAGGGATCGACCGAGATGTGAGTTGTTTTTTATTTTTTATTTTACAACAATGCATACAGATGTACAATGTTATAAAATACATAGAGGACAGTAATTAAAAGGAATATTATATATATGTACTATTCAACTTTAGTGCAATACATCCTTTTTATTTTTTAAAAAAAAGCTTATATTGAACAAAGAAAAGAAAGTGTACTAGACTGAAGTGATGGTATAAGCTGAATTAGTCTCCTTTATAGTTGGACTTTTTAAAAATAAACCTTTTTTTATATTTAAATTTTTCTTATTTCTGATTATCTGTATTAATCCCCTTACATATGGCCGCCCCTATGATAAGATCATAGATTGATTAGAATGGTAACATAACGATACAAAATTGAATATTTTGAATGTTTATTTACTATATTAGTTAATTATTAAGAAGGAATTTTTTTTATTACTTGTTTTAAATTATTTTTGAAAAGTCCTTTTTATTAAATAGATACATTTTTAAAAGACAACTTCCATGAGCCAATTAATTATATGTTAGATAGAGTGTTGGCTTGTTTAATAGCATTCAGAAATATAAAGCTCTTACAGAAGAATCTGAATCACATTGTGTAGGGCGCTACCTCTTCTACAGAAGACGATGTCAATATTCTCCAATACCAATTGGTTTGTTATCCAGATGTCAGCTCCGTCGCTTCTACCTCGGTAAGTCATAATCGTTCTTACATTGGTACAGAAATGATCAGACCACAGTCTACCAAACACTCAATTCTCATTTTACTAATTCATTTTTAATTATTTTATCTCAGGCAATGTTTAGAGTATTAAAGATTCAAATAGTTGATGTGAATGACAACGCACCAGTATTTGTCAATGCTCCGTACTCCATATCAGTTCATGAGGTAAGGGTAAACATTGCATTTCAAAAGTTCCCCAGTGTTGACTCTTTCACACATTGATTACCGCACTAACCGCACCTTAAAGCTTTAGATCAGGGGTTCTCAACCTGTGGGTCGCGACCCCCTTGGGGGTCGATTGACCATTTGCCAGGGGTCGCCTAACTATCGAAAAAATGGATTGTTATTGTCTATTCTTCTGTTGCTGTATGTATGTGCGGGGGAGGGGGTCGCGGCAGAGTGGGGGATTGTAAAAAGAGGTCGCCGAGCTTAAAAGGTTGAGAACCGCTGCTTTAGATGATCAAATTTATTTTAAAAGATCAATGTTTTTTTTCAAAATAAAGATAGTAAGTTTTTCTATTCTTCATAATTTAGCCTTTAAATTAATCATAGTTTTGTTCTTATCTTATGCAAAATACCGAAAGTTACAAGTTTTCAAGTTGTTTTTTTTTTTTTATTAGCTCACACCCGTAGGCATGACTGTGTTTCGAGGAATCAACGCCATTGACCTAGATGAAGGTCCCAATAAGCAAATCTTTTACAGCCTAAGTGTTGGTACATCCCAGGTGATTAGCTGTTTTATAGGATTCTAGTATAAGCTAGGTAAAGGGCTAGTGATGAATGCAGCTGAAGGTATCGAGCTTCAGATCTTTAAATCTCGTATAATAGAAAAGAGAGTGAAAATACGACATCATGATATTTTTAGACAATCTTCTCCGTGTTTGTTAGCTCTCTCAGCCTTTCTCTTCCCCCATAGGTTCGAACCAGAGCCAGCGCTTTGCAAAATGTTCTTATGTTTTTCCCAGTGGCCATTGCAGCCTTTTTTTCCTTTGTTCATTGAATGCGGGTAGTAGTGTTTACTGGGTTGTTCTTTCGTCATGCTGTTACAAAACTGGTACCTTAATATTGATTTGTATTGGTCATATACAACTGTGTCCGAACTAGATATAAGGGACCTCTATGTCACTTGACTTCATTTGGTTTACAAATGAAAGTTTAGGATAAAGTTAATTATTCAAGCCATAACAGTCTATGGAGCGGTGGGTGTGGAATTCTCCCGTGTTACGATGTTTAAAAATAGTCAACTATGTTTCTGTGTGGCCAGCACAATGAGTGAAGACAGAAAATACCAAAGAACTTCATCCCGAAGCTGGTGTACAGCCACTTGTATACGCCACCCCACATAGGTTACATTCCAAGAG
>JAZGLO010002456.1:0-5000 GCA_036873155.1 Biomphalaria sudanica | reverse complement strand
TTCAGCTTTTGAGATTTAAATAGGACAAACACACAGACTTTACAACAGTAATAGCTGCCTTTCCCCTTATGGTACTATTAAAAAATGCCAAGCTTGAATTTTCTAAAATCAAAAGTACACATTTTTATGTTACATCTTTCTATCTCTTATCAGCTGAGCCGCCAGGCTATGAAAGCTACTTTATAACCACGTCTGCACTCTATAGGTCAAATACTAAACAGTACAGATGTGACATCGAGAAATCTGGAGGTCGCATTGTGTACAGATCGAACATTAGCAGTATTGAACTTATTATTGAGGTAATAGTCTCATTTTTTATTTTAATTTACAAAGCATACATTAAAACTTTCGACCTGTCTGATTGGAGTTTTGATTAAATTATTTCTACCACTTTACCACTTGCCACTCTCGGATCAAGTCGAAACTTTGCACAAGTGTGCAATGCCGATGACAAAAGATAAATCAATCAAATTAACCAATTAGTTAATCAAAAAGTCGGAATTAATTAATTTTGGATTTATATAGGAAAAGTACTAAGCTGAAAGGAGATAAGAATTGTGAAGAGAATTAAGTCGTTCACTCAACATTTCTTCATGTCGTATTCCCTTCTTTGTCTACTGTACCGTATTGTATTGTTTAAAGAACATATCTGGGATCTGATGGGATCTGATGGATCTGATGGGATCTGATGGGATCTGATGGGATCTGATGGGATCTGATGGGATCTGATGGGATCTGATGGGATCTGATGGGATCTGATGGATCTGATGGGATCTGATGGGATCTGATGGGATCTGATGGGATCTGATGGATCTGATGGGATCTGATGGATCTGATGGGATCTGATGGGATCTGATGGGATCTGATGGGATGGGATTACGTGTGAACATCTCCTATAAAAGCTTGTTGACAAAAGAAGATGATGTATTGATACAACTCAGAAATATATATTACATGTTGTTTTTTTGTCTACTTCAGGCACAAGAGCAGTCCCCAAATGCCCGAACTGAGTACGCTTCTGTACTTGTGTCTGTCCTACCGTCAAACCTGAACCCTCCAGTCATTACTTATAATTCAAACACAGGATATATCTTTGAGAATTCCTCCCTTGGTGCCAGAGTTTATACTGATGCAGCCAGTACAACGTTATTGAAGTTGGCATTTACAGACCCCGATACCGTAAGAGAGTTGATTCATTGTTATATAAACCTTAATTCACATATGCGATTACAATGCTACAGTCTCAGATTCACACTGCTTAGGTTTAGAATATTTGCAGTGTTTGGATGATATGGAAATCGCTAGACCTTTCCTTTTTATTACTTATTCATTGTAAAGGATGGTTGAGCTCTGGTGCGTAGACGCCGATGATTTAAACTGCTGTTGCCTAAACATGGAGCCTCATGGTAAACATCTGTTAATAGAAGCGGATAGGCCAACAGCGAAACTGTCTCCCAGCGGACCTTACCAGGACCCCGAGAACTATCGCATTCATCCGAAATTTGGCGTTGAGATTTAACCATGATTTACTAGCTCAGTTCGAACGGAAGATGTCAGGGAAAAGGCATTGGCAGTGCTACCACGGAACTCGACGGTCACACAGTTGAGTCTGAGGAAGGCTTGAAGGCAAACACTCCTGTGGCATGGTAGCACCTAATTCACTAATGGTCGATGCCTATTCGCTGACAGAAATACTTCTTACTAGTCAAAGGAAATATGAAACTGTTGTTCCGCTCAGAACTCCTAATGTACTTTTTCAAAGATGCGCAAATGCTTCGCTATGTCTCCCTCTTCGGATGTTAAACACTAAGAGTTGTCATCTATAATTTTCTGGAGAAGTAGTCTTTGGTGTCATCCTGGGCTGGAGACATCGGAGTGAAAATATAGATTATGCTGTCATTGTAGAACCTGGTTTGCTGGAAAAACAAAAACGCATTTAACAGTTAAATAATACATCTTTTGTTTTCACCCTTATGTTCAAGTCCTCATCAGATCCTCCAGTACAATTTACAACAACTGTGAGTGCTGGACAACCATTCGCCGTGACACAAGAAGGCTACATTGTACTCAATAGCTCTGTCCTTGACTACGAGACCACGACAAAGTATGTTCTTACAGTAAGTCAATGTATTAACAGAAAGTATATGCAATTATAGTTCGTGTATACATTGTATCTATTGACAGTAAATCAACACAGCTAATACTTACAACAGCCGACTGCCAGCAACGGACTGACAACAGCTGACACAAAGTATCTACATAGTTTGAGACACTTGAAACAAAGAGTTTGAACTCGTGGTTTTTTTTTTTTGGTCCCTTAAAACATTTGGACAAAGTAAATAAGTAGATACAAAAAGAATGTAATTAAAAAAATAAAAAAATGTATAAACCATAGTAAAGTAAAGTAAAGTTCCCTTTACAGACTTCGCGACCTATGGGGCAAATGATGTTAGAGTGATCTGTTTCTTTGGCCAACGGTTAACGAGGAGGGTGTCATGTGGCCAGCACAACGACCAACCGCTTTTACTTTCCCCAACTAAAGTCAGTTACTCATTTGAGTTGGGTTGGATTAGGGGCGCCCAAAGAATCCCGAGATCCAAAAGCCCAGTCTTCACCGGGATTCAAACCAAGGACCCCAGGTTTTGAAGCAAAGCACTTAACCACTCAGCCTCCCCACCTCACCGTATACACCATAACCCCTCCCCCGTATAATTAGACTTAGACTTAGGTCCTCCCGCGCCGTTCGGCGCATTGGGCGGCAAGCTGTCTCCATAAAGATCTGTCACTGGCAATGTCTGAAGTCTCCTCCCACCTGGTGTCCACTCCATGAAGGTGTGTAATACGAGGACGTCCCTGTTTGCGGTTTCCTTGTTTTGTCTTCCATGTTATCGCAGCTCTTGGTGTGCGTAATTCATTTTGACGTAGACACCATAAGCTAAAAATATTGCTTTTTTATTTTTGGTCTCAACGGAGCGATGCTGGCTACCTACGTAGATACAACTTTCAGCAACAAAACAAATCCTATGGGAAAACTTTTGTTTTAGTTATTGTAGCATAAAACTTTATCCTGGGGGGAATTAAAACTTTGTAAAAACAACAAATCGTGGACTCACCTGTGACAACATGATTTTATTTTAACTGTTTTGGATAATTATCATTTATCATAGTTGAATATTAATATGTATATTTATTATTATTATTATTATTACTACAGAGAGCGCCTCTACGCTGCTATAGAGTGCACAGTGAGATTTGATCCACATCTCATTCGTGGAAATATTTTGGGAGGAGGTAGCTGGAAAAAGGTTTCCGCTGAATGAGGATGTCATAGAGTGTCTGTACAGAGTTTCAAACTCATTTATCTAAAGTTTGGTGTTTGGTGCAAATCTAGTCAGTAACAATCTGAATCTTGTGTCCTCAGGTCACTGTCACAAAAGCAACTTCGCCATGGTATTCAGCCACAGTTACTGTCACTGTCAATGTTCTGAATGTCAATGACAACAGCCCTGTCATACTGGTACCTGACAATTACAGTGTTACAGTGACAGCTGGCAACTATACCACGGCCCCACGGGTAATTGTAACGGTAAGAGCATTAGAGATCACTTTCTATTTTTGTTAAATCAGGAAAATTTTGGCAAGTTGGACTAATCCTTACAATTTTTAATGCTGCTAATGCTGCTAATGATGATAATGATGAAGGTGATGATGATGATGCTGATGATGCTGATGATGATCCTGTGATGCTGCTGCTGTTAATGATGATGATGATCTGCTGCTGCTGCTGCTGCTAATGATGATTATGATGATGATGATGATGATGATAATGATGATGATGATGATGCTATCGATGATAATGATGATGTTGATGTTGATGATATTGTTGTTGATAATGATGTTGATGATGATGTTGATGATGTTGATGTTGATGATGATGTTGATGATGTTGATGATGATGTTGTTGATGATGATGTTGATGATGGTGTTGATGATGTTGATGTTGATGATGATGTTGATGATGTTGATGATGATGATGATGATGATGATGTTGATGATGATGATGATGATGTTGATGATGGTGATGCTACTCGTTAATACAGAACAGTCGTCTGGCCACGTTCTTGCATGTCTTTGAACTAAAGATTTATTGCAAAGTAAAGTTTCCCCTTTCAGACCTTGCGATCTATGGGGCAGATAATGTTAATGTCATCTGTTTCTGTGGCCAATGGTTAACGAGCGGGTGTCATGTGGCAAGCACAACAACCAACCGCCTTTTCTTTCCACAACTAAAGTCAGGTACCCATTAGAGTTGGGTGGACTCAGGACGCCCTAAAAATCCTGAAATTCGAAATACCAGCCTTTACCGAGATTCGAACCCAGGACCCCTCAGAAGCCAAGCGCTTAACCACTCAATCACACTGCCCCCAAAGATTTATTGACTATACTAAAATTCGTTAGAATATAAAATGTTAAAATACTTTTGTTTTCATCCTAACCTAGTCAGGCAAACAAGAAACACAAAAGCAATACTTTTAAATTCATAGGCGTAGCCGGGGGGGGGGGGGGTTGGGGTTCAAAACCGAAATGAAATGAAATGAAATCCCCCCCACGGGGGGGGGGAGACGGACTTTACTGACTGATTTTTTGCTTTGATTTTGTTTATTTTAGGTGAGATTTTAATACTAAACCATCACTTGCCCCTGCGCAACCAAGAGTTTTGATTTTAAAACCCCTACCAGGGGGTTTTGAGTTTAGAAACCCATAACAAGGTGTTTTGAGTTTCAAACCCTTTACCAGGGGTTTTTGCAGTTAAATCCCCCTCTTTAATAAAACAAAAAAAAAAATGCAAACGACAATCCTTAAATTCCAAGAGAACAGTTAAGGAAGATTTTGATTTTAAAACCCCTCCAAAATTTACGATAAACCCCCTATTCTAGCGCTCCCCCAGACCCCCTTGGGAGTAAACAATTTTTCCACTATCTATAGGAAGAACCTATTCT
>JAZGLO010002455.1:0-12411 GCA_036873155.1 Biomphalaria sudanica | reverse complement strand
TTTTTGTTACTCTTAACAACTGACATTTTCTGGGTGGAAAGACGTGCTCCAATTTGATTCTCATTTCTGTAATTCATCTAATTCTCTTTGTAAAATATCTGTGTCTTGTATTGTTTTTTTTTAATTTTTTTATTGCAACTTTACATTCATTGTTAAGATTCGAACCTTTCTCTTTCAGGTGTTGCCAGAAGCATGATATCTGCTACAGTCAAGTCCAGTGTCTCTTTAGCTGGTTTTCCTATTTTGTCCACTATGGTGTCTGCTGTTCTGACGGTCACTGCCGGTGTGTTGGTAAGTCAGAAGACTTTTAAGCGCATGAGAGAGAGGGCGTATCTAAAACATGAGAGAGAGGGCGTATCTAAAACATGAGAGAGAGGGCGTATCTAAAACATGAGAGAGATGGCGTATCTAGAACATGAGAGAGAGGGCGTATCTAAAACATGAGAAAGAGGGCGTATCTAAAACATGAGAGAGATGGCGTATCTAGAACATGAGAGAGAGGGCGTATCTAAAACATGAGAGAGAGGGCGTATCTAAAAAATGAGAGAGAGGGCGTATCTAAAACATGAGAGAGGGCGTATCTAAAAAATGAGAGAGAGGGCGTATCTAAAACATGAGAGAGAGGGCGTATCTAAAACATGAGAGAGAGGGCGTATCTAAAACATGAGAGAGAGGGCGTATCTAAAACATGAGAGAGAGGGCGTATCTAAAACATGAGAGGGCGTATCTAAAACATGAGAGAGAGGGCGTATCTAAAACATGAGAGGGCGTATCTAAAACATGAGAGAGAGGGTATATCTAAAACATGAGAGAGGTATGCTGGATCGAGGCCAGTCGTCATGGAAGGCCTGAACACTGACCTGCTGACCTGTGGGCAGTGGAGACCAATACATCTTTACCACGTCACAAGTCTGTACGACGCGGCAACGAATTATATATATACAGGGTGCGTCAAAAAAATGTATACACACTTTGAACTGTCATAGACAATTTATTTCCCGTTCTACAATGCTAAATTTCTGGACATGGAAAGCTTAACGTCTAATTAGAAAAATAAATGTGATTAATGTCAGTAGTGTTCAAACTGGTTGCCTTCAGCATCAGTAATTGCAACATGGCGGAACTGCGTTTGAGTTTTGAAGAGAGGAAGCAGATAATTAAGTGGTACTGGAAGTTTGAGAATGTTGCTGCGGTGCGAAGACACTGGAGACGTGAGTATGGTACAGAACCACCTTCAAGGTTAACAGTGGAGACGTGAGTATGGTACAGAACCACCTTCAAGGTTAACACTGGAGACGTGAGTATGGTACAGAACCACCTTCAAGGTTAACAGTGGAGACGTGAGTATGGTACAGAACCACCTTCAAGGTTAACACTGGAGACGTGAGTATGGTACAGAACCACCTTCAAGGTTAACACTGGAGACGTGAGTATGGTACAGAACCACCTTCAAGGTTAACACTGGAGACGTGAGTATGGTACAGAACCACCTTCAAGGTTAACAGTGGAGACGTGAGTATGGTACAGAACCACCTTCAAGGTTAACACTGGAGACGTGAGTATGGTACAGAACCACCTTCAAGGTTAACACTGGAGACGTGAGTATGGTACAGAACCACCTTCAAGGTTAACACTGGAGACGTGAGTATGGTACAGAACCACCTTCAAGGTTAACACTGGAGACGTGAGTATGGTACAGAACCACCTTCAAGGTTAACAGTGGAGACGTGAGTATGGTACAGAACCACCTTCAAGGTTAACACTGGAGACGTGAGTATGGTACAGAACCACCTTCAAGGTTAACAGTGGAGACGTGAGTATGGTACAGAACCACCTTCAAGGTTAACAGTGGAGACGTGAGTATGGTACAGAACCACCTTCAAGGTTAACAGTGGAGACGTGAGCATGGTACAGAACCACCTTCAAGGTTAACACTGGAGACGTGAGTATGGTACAGAACCACCTTCAAGGTTAACAATTACACGTCTACGAGACAAATTCGAAATTCATGTAACAGTGTGTGATGTGCATAAAGGTCGATCAGGGCGACCTCGTACAGCTACAAGTGATGAGTCCACAACTGCGGTCTTGGAACTGTTTCAGCGTTCACCTCAAAAAATCGTCAAGGTAAGTGGCATGTGAGAGTGATGTAAGTGCTAGTAGTGTGCTACGCATTCTGAGGAATGAGATTCAGGCGGTGTGCGCAGAAATCTCAGTGGACACTGTGGTACTATCGACGGAAACGTATTGATGCTGAAGACTAACCACTTTGGACATTTCTCTAATCAATCACATTTATTTTTTAATTGGACAGAAATTTAGCATTGTAGAACGGGAAATAAATTGTCTATGACAGTTCAAAGTGTGTATACATTTTTTTGATGCACCCTGTGTATTGATTTCCGTCACCCACAGGTTGTGACGTAGCAGGTCAGTTTGACGCCAACAAGAACGATTGGTCTCGGCTGTATCCATCGAATGCATGGGACGAGTGTCTTAATATAAACTGGTCGAATACGGTAATTATGATAAAGCACATGTAAAGAAAATGTCACATCTTATGGCACGCAGACTTACTGACACTTCCTTTTGTAGTACTGTTACTATTTTTCCTCACCAGAGAGCTCTGACCGATGTGCCTACACAAGCTGTGAATGTGACAGGCAGTTGGTCGAATGCCTAAAGTTAGCTGGGCCACGGAACCCGAAATACATGCATTACGACAGGTCAAAGTGCGTGGGTGTCAGCGCAACAGCAACGCGTACCAACATCACATCTTTATAGCACCTTGTCAAGACAGAATCACATCTTTATAGCAGCTTGTATAGACAAAATCACATCTTTGTAGCAGCTTGTCAAGACAACATCACATCTTTATAGCAGCTTGTCAAGACATCACATCTTTATAGCAGTTTGTATAGACAACATCACATTTTTATAACAGCTTTTCAAGACAACATCACATCCTTATAGAAGCTTGTCAAGACAACATCACATCTTTAAAGCAGCTTGCCAGGAAAACATCTCATCTATGTAGCAGCTTGTCAAGACATAGTTCTATGTGGCTCTCATGTTTTTGTATCGCGCGCTGTTGTATGTCTGAGTTCGATGTGTAATCAGTTGTACGGACCGGAAGTATGTGTCAGTCAATTCTTCTTTTGCGGGCAAATATTTGTATTAGGGTTGTACCCCTTTAGCCCCCCCCCCCCTACCCAGTCACCTCACTATTTTTGGTTGGAATCCTATATATTTGCTGGTAGGACGCTTCATTCGGGCTGATACTATTTGACTTGGACTTTTGTCTCATACGCTGTCATATCCAGTTAGCCAGCGAGAGTGTATTCCTCTAGCTTTTGGCTAGATAAGGAGGTGGTGGTCGAGGGGTAAAGTTCGAATCTCGGTGAAGGCTGGAAAGAAAAGCGGTTGGTCGTTGTGTTGGCCACATGACACCCTCGTTGACCTTCGGCCATAGAAGCAGATGACATTTAGATCATCTGCTTTTCGAAAGGATGGAGAGGATGGGGGCTTGGAGAAATATAGTACTACTTTAGTACTACTATAGTACTACTTTAGTCTTTTATACCAATGACAGTAATAGACGCATGTGATTGTATATTCTTTTGTATGTGTATGGAGTAGTTTAATTTACATTTATATGTGCATATTTATAAACATAATTTTTATTGAAATATTTTCTAGCAATATTGTTGGGGTTTTTTTATTCGATTGTCTGGGTTTTTTTTCCCTATGGTCTTATCTGTTTCTTTTATTTATCCACAAATTCACTTTATTTAAAAGATATTTATTTGTAAACTTGGGATAGAAAAACATCGATTTCCCTTCCCTTATCTGTAAACACCGAAGATGACTATTTACCATATTTTAAACACATTTATGCAAACGGTTGTAGATTTTTAAAAAAACAACAACTTTGTATTCATAAGTTAGTAAAGTTCTGTCATACTCATACTCTTTTACCAGAATAAAATGTATTTTGTTTTTTTTAAAGAGAAAACATCTATTTAGTATGCATATAAAAGGAGCATAATTTAAAACAACAATTAATAAGTAGTTATTCAAAATTATCGTGTGAACTAAAACGGACAGTGCCTCTATAAAAAAATTGAACTTTTTTTTTTACGGAAATTTTTTTTCTTGAGTCTTTGAATAAGAGATTGACCCTTTACAAAACAATTAGGTCAATGAGATAATCATTATAAGACATTAGTAAGGCCAGGCTTACATCGAACTTCTCCTTAACTTTCACCTATCCCTTGGTCTGCTGGACCGTTGGGGCAGCACACAAGATCTGTCCACCTTCTTTCTTCATTCTTCTATGTCATTTGCCTTTGATAAAATTTCATTCGGATATTCTTTCTGAAAATATTGAAACCTGCCTTTTTACCTGGCTGGGTGGACCACCTCTGATAGTATTTCATTCTGATATTCTTTTTGAAAATATTGAAATCTGCTTTTTTTACCTGTCTGGGTGGACCACTTCGGGGGCCGATTTTAAGTTTGTGTTTCCACACAAACTGTTTTTGTAACCTTGTTAGTTTTTACTCTTAGTCCGGTCTAGAAAGTATGTACAAATATATGTTAAAAACTTTGTTTAATTTTTTTTTAATGCTTAAGAATAAAATTTAGTTGTGCACAATTTTAATATTGGTTTTTGTTCTTAGCAAACCTTAGCCTATATTATATCAATGAATAAATTGACACCATGGCTTGGAATTGCCTCGTTTCAGACTTCTAGGCCTAAATAAAAACAAGGAGTTCCTGTTTCGAATGGTGAAACTGTTTTTTTTATTTCTGAATCTTTAAGGCGCCTTTCAGTCCACCCAGCTCTAATGGGTACCTGACATAATTTCAAGTGAAGATATAGGCGCGGTGGAAAATTAAAAGCGGTTGGTCGTTTGTTCTGGCCACATGACACCCTCATTAACCGTGGTCCATAGAAACATATTATCTGCTCCATAGATCGCAAGTCTGAAAATAGAATTTACCTGAGTAAACTTATTCAAATAAAGCAAACTTGTTTAAAGATATTCAATCTACTCAAGTGGTTGTTTTTTTTAAAGGGATTATATCACTGCACGGAATATTGTGTTACATATTACAGGCTCTCAAGCTGTCAGCTGCTGAAGTAACAGCATTATATAGGTTCGAAAACCCTTATACATGGTTTTTGGTACCAACAACTGTGAAAGTAAGAGACAGACTTGTTGGTAAGTCTTTCGGTAGTGCGACTTCCTTCAAGGTTGAGGTCTTCCCAATAGAGGAAGAAAGGCTGAAAATTACCCTACATTGGGTATCGCCTTCAATTGCGAAAACCAGAATTGTTGACATCATGGAAACATTTGCAGAGCAAGGATCCAAGGTGGAGGTGACGAAATTAGGTGCTTCTGACAAGTGGGTGTGTCCTTCATCAAAGCAAACAAAGGTGCTCCCATCCCACACTACATCCAGCTACGGTATGAAGGGGACCCCAAAATTTATAAAGTGCTAGTCACGATACCAGGTCGTAGGCAACAATGCTTACATTGTGGACTAGACCAGCATTGGTCAAATCAGTGCCCCACCCGAAAGGCCGGCCCGGCTCGAACTGTGCCTCCCAAGGACAAACCCGGCCCTCTGAGCTATGCACAGGCGGTCAAAGTAGGTAATCCCAAGGAGAAGGAAATCGAAGAATGGTTGAAGAAGGATGGCTTCACGATGGTAGAGAAGGGTAAAAAAGGAGTTTTCAAAGTTTCACCAAAGAAGATATCTAAAGTGTCGGATGTCGCGGCTGCATCGATGATGGCGGATGCAGCTACTTCATCGGATGTTGCCAGTACACCAGAGATAGCTGTGGATGCGGAGGTTGGGACCCCCCAGAGTGGCGAAGATTTCAAACTAAAAAAGCGGTTCTGTTCTAGAGAGCATGTGAAGTCCGCTCCTGGGTCTCCGACAAAATCGAAAAGGAAGAGATGCTTATCTGTCTCCTCGTGTGAGGATCTTTTCGCGAGCCCGCGTATTATAAGAGAAGTTGTAAGCCCACCTAACACGAGTCTTGATGTTAGTGTGTTGGACATTCCTGAGACTCCACCCACATTGGTTATAGATGAGGGGGGAACACCCATAGCCAACCACTAAAACTGGTTAAATTTACTTTTACACCCAGTCATGACAGACATTACAATTTTATCATTAAATATACGTAGTCTTAGGAATAAGCAAAAATACATTGTTCACCTATCAAGAAAATACAGGCCAGACTTTATATTCATTCAAGAAACAAATATAGACACACATTATAAATCACGCAAATACACATCCGACATAGGGCTGAAGGAGGGCTGGTTTAGCTTAGGTAACGAGTGTAGAGGGGTAGCTATTTTTCTAGTCTCAGATAGGTTTAAAGTCGTGCATGCATTTCAGGACACCAGGGGAAGAATAGTGATCATTAGAGTAGAATCAGGAAATCAAACACTTACACTTGCAAACATCTACGCACCAGCAAAGAGCGCGGAAAAACAGGATTTTTATGAAAACTTAATCGATATACTAAATAACAATTATAGAGAGGATACGCTAATCATAGGGGGGGATTTCAACTACATAACTTCTGCATTAGATAAACAGACTACTTTTGCAGTGGGCCCTGCCTCTCTTAAAACCTTTCCGAATCTTTATTTCTTAGAGGAGATAGAGAGGAATTTTCATTTAGTTGACGCTTACAGGACACTAGAACCTATGGGTCGTGACACTACCGTGGTGCATAGGTCATACCCCGTCTCGACACGCTTAGATAGAGTGTATGCTCCTAATCATCTCTATATAAGTTGGGTGTCGCATTTGGAAGAAACATTAGAATACACAGACCACAAAGCGGTGTTAGTTACTTTGGACATAAAAAACAAAGAAATTAAAAGAAAGTCATCCCACTAGAAATTTAACAATTCGCTGTTGGAAATTCCCCTTTTCGTGGAGTTAGTTTCTGCTAATCTAAATTCTTACTTACAAGATATACATGATCCACATTTCGATTTAACACAGACATGGCCACTCCTAAAAAGTTCTATCAAGCAGCAAAGCCAGTTAATATCTACATTAGTTCATGGACGTAGAAGGCAAGAATATGAACAACTCAAATCCACATTATTACACACGGATGATGAAACCGTTAAAACAGACAATCTTTTAAAACTAGAAGAATTAAACAAGTATACTTATAGGGGTGCTGAGATTAGGTGTAAAAATTACTTAAGTAATGAAGGTCCTAGTAAACTATTCCTATCGTTTGAACAGAATGTGCAATCAAGTAAAGTAATAAACAACATCATAGATAGTGAGGGGAATAAAGTAGATAATTATGAGGATATTAAGAATATTTTTACAAAACACTTCACTACTATATACAGTGAAGAGCCAGTATATACTGATGCTCAAGATAATTTTCTAAAATTTTGCAAGCAGCTGGACAAGACAGATGAAGATCTTTTAGGGAGTGCATTTACGCTAGACGAACTCAGGACTGCCCTGGACTCGACTAAGAACAATAAATCACCCGGTCCAGATGGCTTAACCTTTAAACTCTATAAAACCTTCTTCCCCCTGCTGGGTCCTCTCTTACTGCGACTATATAGCGACGCCATTCGACTGGGACAATTTCCCTCAAATTTTAACGAAGCATACATCACGCTTCTACCCAAGAAATCTGAAAATAACACTTCACCTAGCGACTTTAGGCCCATTTCACTTCTCAATACAGACTATAAACTTCTCACAAAAATGATTTTCCTAAGAATGAAACCTCTCATAAACCAACTTATAGGATATGACCAGTACTGTTGTATCCCTGACAGAAACATAGACGGCATGCCGCATTTTTTACGGGATTTTATCATGTACAGTAAGGATAAAAACCTCAATGTGTCTCTTTTATCTGTAGATCAAGAAAAAGCCTTTGACCGAGTAAGCCATAGCTTCTTGTTCAATGTTCTTGAGAGATGTAAAATAAGTTCCTTGTTAATCAGATATATAAAGTTTGTCTATACAAATGCAACAAGTAGATTGATAATTAACCACTCTCTCAGTAGGAGTATCCTTATACAAAGGTCTGTCAGACAGGGCTGTCCCTTATCCCCCTTCTTGTATATCCTTTGCTTGGAACCCTTCTTGGAATCTATAAGATCTGACCCCTCTATTATTGGGATTAATATACCGGGTCGCTCCTTCTCAACCATCAAAGTCAAAGCCTATGCGGATGATACAACTTTTTTTCCATCTTCAGAGCAAGATATTGAGAATATACTAAAGAAATTTACACTCTTCGAAGAAGCTAGTGGTTCAAAAATAAGTATAAATAAATCTTCTGTAATGGGACTAGGGAAATGGAAATTCAAAGAGAATTGCGCTTTCAAAATTGTAGATAAAATCAAGATTTGTGGTATTGTCTATACCTGTAATCCTTTATTCTATTGTACAGACCAGTGGGAGAATATTTTTGTCAAAGCCTCAAACTTGCTAAAACTTTATAAGCACACAGGTTCTACAATATTTGGTAGAGCTGTATTGATAAATAGTTTGGTCATTCCAAAGATTGTCTATTTAGCTAACATTACAGAGCCATTTCCTAAATTCATAAACAAGCTGAACAAGTTAATTAGAAGCTTTATATTTAAAAAAAAACTATTAGGAGCATTAAGCACACTACACTCATTCAAAACAAAGATGGGGGATAAACTTACAAGATGTCAAAACAAAAATACATTCGCTAAGGCTAAAATTTGTAGGTCAAGTAGTTAGAAACCCGACAAACTTTCCATTGACAATTTACTATTATGGTTTAAGATTAAGTAGTCTTCTTCCAATACACAATGATACTCCTTACTATTTTGGTACAGTCACTCATCCATTTTACAGGTCTATTTCCAGAATTTTACCTGGTAATAAACATTTAATACACAACAAAACCAAAGAATCATACGCAACACTTAAAAAGCTGTTACACGAAAGTCTAGTGAATAGGATTAAGTGGGGGAGAGTTCTTGGGGTGACAGAATTCAAGGACACATTCATAAACCTACACAGCAAACATATCCCACCAAAAGCTAGAGAGATAAGTTATAGACTTATCTTTGGGATGACCCCTATGGTTAGAAGACGAGCAAATGACCGTGCCTGTATATTATGCCTTCTTGAAAATGCTGACAATGAAAAACATATTTATTTGGAATGACCATTATTCCTTCAAGTTAGAAGTACTGTAAGGGACTTATTAGAAGCAAACTGTGGCAACTATGTAAATGTTAACTTGTCAATTGTATTAAACAAGCTGCCAAAACTAAAAAATAAAATGATACATAACTTTAACTTAATTATTGTTTCCGAATACAGGAACCTTGTTTGGGCTAGCTGGCTCAAAGCTCTACATAATAATAAGGTTTTTCATCCTAATCACTTAGAATTGACATTCAGAAAAATAATGGATTTTAGGGTAGAGAATTATCTAGTTTGATTTTCATATACTTGTACAATGCTCAGGTAGTTTTCCAGAAATGGGGTGATGGGGGTCAGGGATATTTGATATTGTGTTGATTGTTCTGGGGTAGAGGATACTTGTATCATTGTTTTGTCTTTTATGGATTCAATGGCCAGGATGGTTAGGTAGTATGTCTTTGATATTAAATAATGTTTCTGTTACTATTGTTGTATTTTTAGGTTAATCAATTTTCGATTGTTTATGATTTAATACTTGTGAATTATGAGAACTTACAAATAAAAACATATTGGAAAAAAAAAAAAAAAAGCCCACAAAAGAGGCAAGATGGCCCATACAAGAGGCACATTAAGCCCAAAAAAGAGGCAAAGAGAAGAAAAGAGGCTTAAGGCCCAAGGATTCCTATGATGATAAAGCTAAAATTGAATAGCGCAAATTCTGAGGTTTCCTTTAAAAAAAAAAAAAAAAGTCAAATATATGTATAAAATGTACAAGAAATGTTTACAACAAATATAAATATTAATTATAGGTGTTTTTTCTGGTCTACTAGCTGCTAAAATTTTTTTTTTTTAATTATGTTTGTTTATAAAGACTAAGAATACACTTTGTATGTAAATATCACGCACATTTTTTTAAATGGACTTTTTATGCAGCGACTTTCGTGCAGTAGCGTTACTTCGCAACATTGCACAATGCTAAACTAATTACTTAAAATTTGTTTAATAATTAGATTTTATTTATTTTTTGTTTACTGCCCCCATCGGATATAAGCCACTTATTTTTGTCTAATAGTTTTAAGTATCTACAATAGATTGTTCCGGATGTTTTGTGAAAAACAAATCAATGCCAACGAATGTTTATTTGCTTTTTTAACTTATATTAACTGTAATTTCTGTGCCATGAACTATGAAGAACTATGAAGTTGTTCCGGATTTTGTTTTATAAAAAAAAACATTATGTCAAATGATTATTTGAAATAGCATGATTGACTTACATTACCCTTATATTCTTGGACAATAAGTCACTACAGTTTAATTACTGATATCCAATTGTTCCGTATTTTCAACTGAAAACAAATTTATACCACTTGATTTTTTTTTTTCAAAAATATCGACAATAGGTTGTTCAGGATTTTAAAATAAAAAAGTAATTTACTAGAAACGATTAAAAAAAAATATAAAAAATAGTGTAAATAAACATGAACTATATACAATTTCTCAATTTAAAAAAAATATATAAAAAATAGTGTAAATAAACATGAACTATATACAATTTCTCAATTTAAAAAAAATATATAAAAAATAGTGTAAATAAACATGAACTATATACAATTTCTCAATTTAAAAAAAATATATAAAAAATAGTGTAAATAAACATGAACTATATACAATTTCTCAATTAAAAAAAATATCAATAAATCAACAAACTGGACAGACGCACGCACGCAGCATTTACACAACAAATACATAACACCTAAAGCACGAGAAGTGGCTTACATAATTACTCTTCGGAATGACCCCAATAAAAGGAAGGCACTCCAATTCAACAGGGTCCAAATATACCTGTGAAATTTGAAAAAAAAAAAAAAGAAAATCCAAACCCAGAGAAACATTTATTTCCCATGATTGGGTAAAGCTGCAAGGTAACAGAGGTTTGAATTTTCCTTCTCCTAGGTGGGTAGCCAGCCATAGCTAACGAGCCCCTCCTGCCCGAAGCTTACTGGTTAAGGCGCCAGTTACTCGCCTTTGCCCCTTCTCCTGTTAGTGAAAACAGTTCCGCCGGACTCAATATCTGAGCCACACTGTGATGGCAATGAGTTGGTCTGGTTGTCAGAGGCTATTTGAGACGCATGCCAATAGGAAGCATTTTATAGGTAGCGTAGTACTTACATCCATTACCACTTCCGGCAATGACAGCCTATATATATGTGTGTGTGTATATGTGTATGCGTGTGTATAGATATATAATCCAAATGATCCTTTTTATATATTTAAAGACCCTTTTTTCTTTTTTTTTAAATTGTAACCTTATAGTTAAAAAAAATGCTAGTAACCCAAATATATAAAAAGCAGTGATCACCCTTGAAATTGACCAGGGTTAAGACAACTCAAAGACATTACCCAAACACGAAGGCCACGCCTTGACTTTGTGACTGTAGAGACTTAAACCAAACTTTTGATCCACAAAATACTCTGAAAGACACAAAGACAAAGGCACATTTCTCGTCCCATATGCTAGGACAAATTCTTACAAATACTCCTTCTTTCCTAGTGCTATTAGAGCATGGAATGGGTTGCCTGAGCCAGCAAGGGAAACCAGTGACTTGGCAGAATTAAAGTCATTGGTTAATATGCATGACTAAATGCATGACGCGTAGGACGTAATCATCTTTTTTTAAGTAACGTCTGTATTATATAAGATAAGATGACGAGCGAGTTTGGCAGACGAGAGATCTCATGCGATTAGAACAGAAAATCGTACAGAAGTGGAACATTGGGCCGGCAGGTCAAGGGACGGAAGCGCTATAAGAAATCAGGAGAGAACACGTGAAAACCCAAGAAAGGAGAACGAAGATAAACTCAAAAGAAATCAAGAACAGAGGCAGACTTTTATTGTTTATGTAAACACTTTTTTTTTTCTTCTGTTGTTCTCGCATTGAAAATCAAGCACGACCTCAAGGTATCGAAACAAACAATTTTTGAATAAAGTTGTACTTTTTAATAATTGTGTCCATAGTTGTTGCTTAACGAACGTTCCCAAAATACATTATCCGTATTGTGCATACTTGAGCAATATACAAACAAATATAGTTTAAATATATTGAGCATCATCATAACCTTTTATATTTCAACAAACTTTTGCATGAAATTTCTTTTTTTTTTTTTACTAGGCTTCATAAATGTTGCAGACGTTATTGCATTACTAAT
>JAZGLO010002453.1:0-19260 GCA_036873155.1 Biomphalaria sudanica | reverse complement strand
CAGAAGCGCCCTTAAGATCCAAAATTAAAAATCACAAGTCTTCACAGGATGGATTCGAACCAGTGACCATTTGGTAAGGAAGCCTAGCGCTTTATCATTCAGCCACCGCGCCTCCTATCCATAGTAAAACTATTTACAATTAAACTACAAACTATTAACATTTATGAAGAAATTACGTAGAATATTCAGGTTTTGTGGTTGGTTTAGTATTGAAGATAAAAACACAATTTCCAGATTTCTCCAACGGTAGTAATATATTATTTTTAGTTGTAGAAAGGTCGATAACAACGACAAATAAAAGTTGTAGGCCCAGTTATCGAACCTTTTCTTTCCACTTCCACTATTATCTTATCTTATATAATACAGACGTTACTTCAAAAAAGAAGATGATTACGTCCTACGCGTCATGCATTTAGTCATGCATATTAACCAATGACTTAAATTCTGCCAAGTCACTGGTTTTTCTGGCTAGCTCAGGCAACCCATTCCATGCTCTAATAGCACTAGGGAAGAAGGAGTATTTGTACAAATTTGTCCTAGCATATGGGACGAGGAATGTGCCTTTATTTTTGTGTCTTTCAGAGTATTTTATTAAATTTTGTTTTTGTATTTGAAGATTATGGTTCAGTGTTTTATGTATAATTGCTACTTTACTTTTGAGTCTTCTGTCCTGAAGGCTTTCTAAATTTAGTGATTTTATTAATGGTGTTACCCTAGTCAAATGTGACTATTGAAACTCAGAACAAGAATCACTAGCTTAAGGCTTGTACAAATTTAATATCAGCGAAGAGAACCTATGACGTGTAGTTAGCCATTATTATATGGGGAAGTGGAATTAGATTATAAAACAAGCTACATCTAAAGACGCCCGTTTACACTGATGCCTTGAGACCCTATGAAGTTTAGGAGCATTCCTCGTGGGGGCTATCGACTACCGCCTTTGAGTTTTCGCAAATGTAATATATAATATATACCCAAAGCCCCTTTTACCTGTAATTAAAAGTGTCTATTGTGTCCGGGTCGACATACTCAGCCGGGACGACCACATCAACGTATCTCTGGTCGGGCCACCAGAGCCCATTGGTTTCACCTCGGCCCTTGTCAATCTCCTCAATCTGGTGACGCATGGCCTCCCTTCGTAGCTGCGCCTTCAGGGGCTCGTTCCTGTAAAGCTCCCATTGGATGGGAAGATGTCTCGGGAAATTCGCCATGGGGAAACACCACCTTACCTCCCTAGACAGGCCTTGAGACGTGGGATTGTGGCTTTAGCAAAGTTCAGCAATTCTCCGCCATGTAACTTGTGTCAATAATGATAACCGGAAGCGGAAACAGAGAAAGAACTACGACTGTTTTAGCACTTGACTTTTGGGCTAGAGATTGTTATAGACGCATTTGGGAATTTTTTACATTAAAAATTTAATTACAATTATCTGCGGCTTGTTTCCTCTTCAATTTCACTTATTCCTTAGTCTGTTGGTCCGTTGGGGCACCACATATGATCTGTTGACGGTTTTCTCCATTTCTCTCTGTCTTATGCATTGGATAGAATCTTTATCGATGACAGGCTCGTCCATTCCTCTATGTTGTCTCCCCATCGCTTTCTCTGTCCGCCTCTTCTTCTTTATTATTTACTGCTACTGTTCCTTGAAGGAAGGTCTTTGCTGGCTCTAAGGACCATGTGACCTTGCGATATGGCCATTGAGTTTCAGTTTGCGTTTGTTGACTGTAGTAAGCAGGTCGTGTTGGGGTCCAATCGCTGTATAAATCCTGTCTCTAATATCTATGTTTGAGATTTGGTCTTTGTAATACTTTGTATGTGAAACCCAGGATTTTTTCTGTTTACACTTTGATTTTTAAAGTTCCCCTTTATGTTCTTCAACTCTTAGCAATTAAATACAGTAAACTAAGACAAAGAAGACAAAGCAATATAAAGAAATATAAAGCCTCTGAACTTGTTGGTATTCCCTCTAGATTGCTCAAAGAACTAAGCAACGAGCTGGCACCAATATTCAAAATACTTTTTAAGACATCTCTTACCCAGGACTGGTCCCCGAGGGGACTGAAAAAAAAGATGACGTCACTCCCCTATTAAAAAAAGGGGGAGACAAATCTGACCCAGGAAACTACAGACCTGCAATGTAAAATACAAGAACACAGTAGGCCTAGCCAATGTAGTAGCGTAGTAACTCACTTATATCAACAGAACGTCAGAATATTTGTGTCATTAGTTTGAGACTTTAGATAAGATTAGTTATCTCTTGTCTTATACGATACAGACGTTACATCAAAAAAAAAGAAGATGATTACGTCCTACGCGTCATGCATTTAGTCATGCATATTCACCAATGACCTAAACTCCGACAAGTCACTGGTTTTCCTGGCTGGCTCAGGCAACCCATTCCATACTCACAAAGACTTTGACATGTTGAGACCTGCTTCATAATGCGACCCCGACACATAGGCCTACGCGCACTTATATTTTGGGCCCGTTAATTCTAGTATCCGCCAACCCCCTCGGCCAACAACAAAGAGTTTGTCTTTTTTTTTTCTTTTACACAATATTATGGACTTTCTAGTGTCAGCGAAAAAGAGGTCTTTAAACTACTCGTCAGGGCCAGCCTTACGAACTGCGAGACCCTATTTAAACTTGTTAATAACGGTGACACATACTCTAACTGTTTAATAACGGTGACACATACTCTAACTGTTTAATAACGGTGACACATACTCTAACTGTTTAATAACGGTGACACATACTCTAACTGTTTAATAACGGTGACACATACTCTAACTGTTTAATAACGGTGACACATACTCTAACTGTTTAATAACGGTGACACATACTCTAACTGTTTAATAACGGTGACACATACTCTAACTGTTTAATAACGGTGACACATACTCTAACTTGTTAATAACGGTGACACATACTCTAACTGTTTAATAACGGTGACACATACTCTAACTGTTTAATAACGGTGACACATACTCTAACTGTTTAATAACGGTGACACATACTCTAACTGTTTAATAACGGTGACACATACTCTAACTTGTTAATAACGGTGACACATACTCTAACTGTTTAATAACGGTGACACATACTCTAACTGTTTAATAACGGTGACACATACTCTAACTGTTTAATAACGGTGACACATACTCTAACTGTTTAATAACGGTGACACATACTCTAACTTGTTAATAACGGTGACACATACTCTAACTGTTTAATAACGGTGACACATACTTTAACTATTTAATAATGGTGAATATATAAACTACTTAGAAGTTGTGAAACATTAAACTTAGGCTATTTAATAGTGGTGAAAAATTAAAACTATTGAATAGCGGTGAAACATTCAAACCCTATAATAGCAATGAAGCATTCAAAACTCATAAATGCGGTAAAAAAATAAAAATTCAATGTGCATGATAGCAGATAAACATTTAAAGTACTGAATAATCGTGAAACATTCAAACTATTTAGTAGCGGTGAAACCAGGGCCGGCCTTACGAATTGCGAGACCCAATTTAATGCTTTCGATGTCCCTTTTCTAATTTAATAACAACTATTTATCCTAATTAGAACATCATATCAACATAATATCAGCATCCTATGGACATTTATGGGAAGTAACTCAAAACATATTTTTTACAGGCGATTTATTGTACGTCTAAGCTGTAATAACAAGGCTTGTCTTGTCCGAAGACTAGTGAGGAATGCAGTATTTCCCTTGGCTGCTCAGCCCCACCTGTGACCTACATATTTTGCCACATCCAGGACAAGCATAACCATTGTCCACAGGTGGTCGAGTTTTTTAATTTAATAGCTATAATAAATTATTAAAGGAATTCCACCCCCCCCCCGAAAAAAATGAGTTACCATTAATAATATAATGACACAAAAGAATTTAAAACTGGGCCTTTTTTTCTTCGTTATACATGACCTATATTTACAACAGCCATATTAATCTGAAGTAAAGACATTACATTAAACATCATTTAATAAAAATACCCAGAAAAACACAAAGATAAAGGCACATTCCTCGTCCCATATGCTAGGACATATCTGTACAAAAGCTCCTTTTTCCCTAGCGCTATTAGAGCAATGAGATAAGAGAAGAGAAAAAGAGCGGGCCGTAAAATTTCATTGTTACAGATACACTAATTTACTAGCTAAAAAAAAGTATGTTAAAATGTAGCTCGTTAAAAAAAAGGGAGGGGTGTTACAGTATAAACTGGGAAAAACCAACGGGCATAGCCTGTGTGTACTGCTAGTATTTAATAAACATAGCGTTCAATTGGTAGTCTATAATTTAATAAGGCCGTTTTTCGCTTCATAAATTTAAGTATAAATCAATTTTAAAATGCAAGGTTATAATTTCGCTAGCCCTAGAAACTAATAGGCCTACCAATTTGAGATATAACAACTTTTAATTTTAAAATGTTCGCCTTCTCGTCTGCCCCTACTATCATAGAAATTGAGACACCCATGAACAGTATAAGCCATGAACAATACCGGTATGTGGAACTCTCTTTACCGTGTAATCACACCTTCTTCCCACTTCCGTAAATTGTTTAGAGATTCACTGCTGAATGAAAGTTTCACTATGGCGGCGTATTGTTGCACGAATGTGAAATCTTTCTTACTAAGTCTTATATTATTGTTTACGCCGAGTTCCGCTGTAGGAAGAGATGAGTTTACTGAAGAGTTAATGATAAAGCCTTTGTCTGGAGGCTTTGTTTATTCACATTTTCAATTCACAACAAAATGGAACGCTTCTATTCACGATTCAAAGACATGTTAGTATTGTTACTTACTAAGTCTAAGTATTGTTAGTATTACTAATTAGTATTGTAATACTAATAAGACTAAGACTAATTGTTAGTATTCAAGTATTGTAAAGTTAAAGTAAAAGTTCTTTTAGTCAGTAGTACTGAGTAGTAGTCACTCATTTATTTATTTATCATTTATTTTATTAATAATAGATCTAATATTCTAGAGTGTCTAGACTAGATTCTTAGTAAACTTAGCATTCTAAGCATTCTAGTTCACTAGATTCTAGATCTAAAAGTATAATTTATTCACTATTGAACATTATTGTAATATTATTATATTTCATAATAGCTTATACTTATTATAATAGTCTGATATAAATTGGAAAACACTAACCATAGATAAACACCAAAACCTTAAGGACATAAATGAGCTTTTCATAGAAACTTTACACAACCTAAGTTTAGATCAAATCATTAAAAAGCCAAATAGATTAAACAACACATTAGATCTCTTCTTAACCAACAGACCTGGATTAGTAGTTGATTATGATATTATCCCTGGTCTATCAGACCATGAGATCATAAAAATACACAGTCAGATAAAAGCAGTAGCCAATTCAAAACCCAAAAGAAAAATCTTACTCTGGAATAAATGTAACCTAACACAACTACACCAAGCTGCTTTAAACTTTCAACAAACATTCTTATTAGAAAAAGACATTAACCAACCAGTCGATGACCTCTGGAATTTCATTAAAAACCATCTTAAAAGCATTATAGAAAATCATATACCAACTAAATACACATCAAACAAAATAAATAAATGCTGGTTTAATAATAGAATAAAGAGCATGGGATGGGTTGCCTGAGCTAGCCAGGAAAACCAGTGACTTGGCAGAATTTAAGTCATTGGTTAATATGCATGACTAAATGTAGGACGTAATCATCTTCTTTTTTGAAGTAACGTCTGTATATATAAGATAAGATAAGTCTTATAGTCATAGTCTATGAGTCTGAGATGATTTTTTTTTTTTACAAAAATTGTCAAAGACAAAATAGTTCTCCATCATCAAAAGTAATCAAATTCACTTCTTTTAGCAATGATATCTTTACATATATATATATAACTGTACCAAAGCTATAGGTTAGGCCATCAATACTGTAAGAATGAAGCGATACGATTAGTTAGATCTAGATTCCCTAGATTCGATTTCAGTATTGTTGTATGCCTAACCTGAATACAAAATCTCAAAGAACCCTGTTTTTTTGTTTTTTTTTAGATGTTAAGAATTTAGTTTCTAATTTATTAAATATAAATGTTTCTCAGCATTTAAATTAAAAATGGTAAAATGTTTACTATTACAACTTTTTACGCAGAATTTAAATATGTCAATAATTTACTTATAAAAAACCATTGGAGTTTCCCTTTAAAATTATGATTCTGAATCTCTAAATTTAAAAATTGACTACATCTAGATCTAATCTATTACTAGATCTACTTGAATATGTCTAACTCTAAGATAGTAAGTACAAGACTAGTCTAGATCTATTCTAGACAATACTCAACTATCTAGATCAAGTCTCTAGTAACTTGACTCACACTAGCCCTAAAATCTAGAAAATTTTAATAGAATCTAGACTAGACTTTTAAAGTCTATAATAGACTATAGATCTTATCTTATCTTATATAATACAGACGTTACTTCAAAAAAGAAGATGATTACGTCCTACGCGTCATGCATTTAGTCATGCATATTAACCAATGACTTAAATTCTGCCAAGTCACTGGTTTTTCTGGCTAGCTCAGGCAACCCATTCCATGCTCTAATAGCACTAGGGAAGAAGGAGTATTTGTACAAATTTGTCCTAGCATATGGGACGAGGAATGTGCCTTTATTTTTGTGTCTTTCAGAGTATTTTATTAAATTTTGTTTTTGTATTTGAAGATTATGGTTCAGTGTTTTATGTATAATTGCTACTTTACTTTTGAGTCTTCTGTCCTGAAGGCTTTCTAAATTTAGTGATTTTACTAATGGTGTTACCCTAGTCAAATGTGAATATTCGTTTGTTATGAATCTCACTGCTCTATTTTGTGTTTGTTCCAGTTTCTTAATGTTTTCTTGAGTTGAGGGGTCCCACACGGTGGATGCATATTCTATTATTGGCCTAACCAAGGTTAAATAACATTTTAGTTTTATGTTCTTATTTGATTTATAGAAATTTCTTTTAATAAACCCTAATGCTTTGTTGGATTTTTTTATAGTTTCATCAATATGTGGATTCCATGACAGTTTTTCATTTATTATAACACCTAGGTATTTTGAGTTTTTTGTCTGTGTTACTGGTTTGCCATGAATAAGATAAGTGGAATTAATTTGTTTTAGTTTTTTTGTTACTCTTAACAACTGACATTTTTCTGGGTGGAAAGACATGCTCCAATTTGATTCCCATTTCTGTAATTCATCTAATTCTCTTTGTAAAATATCTGTGTCTTGTTTTGTTTTTATTGTTCTATATATTATGCAATCGTCTGCAAATAATCTGACTTTTGTTCCTGAACTAATGCAATTTGGTAAATCATTTATGTAAATTAAAAATAGTAGTGGACCCAAGACTGTTCCTTGAGGTACACCTGAGTTTACTGTTATTGGTGTTGATTTAGAGCCATTTATTATTACAGTTTGTTCTCTCCCTATCAGAAAATCTTTAATCCACTGATGCAGTGGACCGTTAATGCCGAAATATTTTAATTTTTTAAGCAAACTATGGTGGTGAACTTTGTCAAAAGCCTTGGAAAAATCTAGTAAGATAGCATCTATTTGTTCACTATTATCTAAACCTTTTGAGAAATCATCAATTAGTCCTATTAGTTGTGTTTCACATGATCTATATTTCCTAAAGCCATGTTGGTATGGGGTGAGGACATTATGTTTGTCTAAGTGGTTTATGATGTTGCTACATATTATGTGTTCTAGTATTTTACATGTGATGCTGGTAAGTGATACTGGTCTGTAGTTTCCTGGATCAGATTTTTCTCCTTTTTTAAATAGGGGGGTGACATTAGCTTCTTTCCAGTCCTTTGGTACTCTGCCCTGGTTAAGCGATGCCTGAAAGAGTATTTTGAACACTGGGGCTAGCTCATTGCTTAGTTCTTTGAGTAATCTAGCTGGTATACCATCAGGTCCAGACGCTTTATTTGGTTTGGTGTTGGCTAATAGTTTTTTAATTCCATTTTCTTGTACTACTAAATCTTCTATGTTGTCTACTTGGTTCAAATTAAGAAATATGTCTTTGTCTCCTGGGGCTGAGAATGCTGATGCAAAGTATTTGTTTAGGATGTTTGCTTTAGTTTCATTATCATTATGTATTATGTTATGTTCATCTTTTAATGGCGCTATGCCTGTTGTTTCCATTTTCTTAGACTTAATGTATGACCATAGGTTTTTGTTGTTATCTTTAGATATTACATTGTTTATGTATTCACTCTGCAGCTGTCTGCTTACTTTTTGGGTTAGGTGTTTAATTTTTATATACTTTTTGTAAACTCTTTCTGCCTTGGTTTCTTTAAATTTTCTATATAGGTTTTCCTTCTGTTTACAAAGCTTCTTTAGTCTATTATTAAACCAGCATTTATTTATTTTGTTTGATGTGTATTTAGTTGGTATATGATTTTCTATAATGCTTTTAAGATGGTTTTTAATGAAATTCCAGAGGTCATCGACTGGTTGGTTAATGTCTTTTTCTAATAAGAATGTTTGTTGAAAGTTTAATGCAGCTTGGTGTAGTTGTGTTAGGTTACATTTATTCCAGAGTAAGATTTTTCTTTTGGTTTTTGTATTGGCTACTGCTTTTATCTGACTGTGTATTTTTATGATCTCATGGTCTGATAGACCAGGGATAATATCATAATCAACTACTAATCCGGGTCTGTTGGTTAAGAAGAGATCTAATGTGTTGTTTAATCTAGTTGGCTTTTTAATGATTTGATCTAAACTTAGGTTGTGTAAAGTTTCTATGAAAAGCTCATTTATGTCCTTAAGGTTTTGGTATTTATCTATGGTTAGTGTTTTCCAATTTATATCAGGTAGGTTGAAGTCACCCATAATCCAAAAAACTGCATTTTTATTTGTCTCTTTAAGTGTAGTAATCTGATTACATAGTTCCTGCATGTATTCTAAACTAGAATTTGGTGGTCTGTAAATGCTGCCTATTATAAGGGATGTTGATGTGGTATTAATTTTACAAAATGTAGATTCTATGTTTTTTTAGTTAGGTAAGGTAATTTCTTCAGCTATAAGAGTGTTTTTTATTGCTAAAAGAACTCCTCCATGATTATCAGCCCTATCTTTTCTAAAAATTTCATAATTACTATTGAAAATTTCTGCATTATAAATTTCAGGATGTAGCCAAGTTTCTGTTCCTGCAATTATGTCTGGTTTCTCACATTCTAATAAAATTTCTAAGTCTGCTGTTTTGTTCCTAATACTTTGAAAATTTATTACTAAGGTATTAAGGTATTTTGGTATTACTTCTTTAGGAGGTTTGTTTAGTGAGGCTGTTGTATTAATTTTAGTAGATTTAGGTTTAACAGGAGTGGATCTGGCTAGTGGTTGGTGAGTTGGTTTTGGGATGGTGTTTAAGATGTATGGGTTAGAAGTGTCTGCATCAAAGGAATCAAACAGTCCTGATGTAAACTGAGGTAACCCACACGGTACACAGTGCCATGATGCATCTTTGTTGCCTAAGGCATAATACACAGGTGTATTCATATGGAGACATGATGCATGGTACCATTCATCGCAGGTGTCACATTGAATGGCTTTCTGTTTCATGGTGCATACTTTTTTGCAGATGTTGCATCTATCTTTAGATCTAGGCCCTGGATTTGACTCTACATCTCCTGCTATTAATATTAACAGTGAAAGGTATTTATTTCTGCTGTGTCTGATTGAGAACTTCCATTTGTGATGGGTAATCTTCTTTAATGTTATTGATGTGTATGTTAGGTTATTTTTGAAGTTGCATTGATCTAAAGTGTGATGATTGATTATGACTGTTGTTTCCTTTTTAAGTTTAGTGTTGACTGAGGTAGATCTAGTTCTGTGTTCAGCTAGTGTGTATTTAGTAATTATTAGGATAAATAGCCAGAGCAATTTCATGATGACTGTTGTTGATTTTAGTTTTAAAAGGTCTAGTCTAAAATAGTTTAAGGTTAAAAATGCCTAAGATGGCCTAAGCTAAGTCTAAAGTGATAGCTAATTTACAATGACAATCAAATGGTTTATTCAAAATATAGACCTAGACTAGATCCAGATCTAATTCAAGATCTAGATCTAATTGTAGATCAATATATTTATGTGTTTAACTAACTATATAGAGTATTACTATTAGTTTATAATTAGTAGTATTTGTAGATGATTAGTAGATCTAAGGCGTTAATTAAAGTCTAAGTCTAAGACTGACTAGATCTAAAATCTAAGAATATAAAAATAAATATAGACTAAATAATATTAAATATAATTATAAGGATTAGTTGATTAGTGAGACAAAATAGTCCTAAACTAAGAGTTGTTAATTTGAATTAATTAGTGGAAATAACGCTGAATTAAGTTAAATCTATAATTTAAATATATTAGTTTATTAGTTGAATAGCTTTTTAAAGGAATTTTATTTGGTTTATATACAACAAAACGAAAATTTAACTCATCTATGATAACTGTAAACAGGGAGCAGCCATCTTGTCAAGAGCGCGTAACTTTAGATCTTTAGATGTTGAATCTAGATATATAATATAGAATTATAGATCTATCTAGACTATCAAGTTAAAAATCCAGTAATTTAGTAGAGCATCTCTCCTCCAGATATACTCTAGTCACTGTAGAATACTAGAGTAAAGCTCCCTTATCGAACATCCCTCTTTTGTATACCATGTAAAACTGAGGTTGGAACCCATTATCGTTAAGATGATAGACCAGAGCTCATAACACATAACCAACCAGCAATCTAATCAATTCTTTTCGTTTAAAAAAAATTTTTTATGAGTAGGCCTACCTGTTTTTTTTTATTTAACATGACAACTTGAACATTGAAATTTTAGATATGTCTTATTTTATATCTATAGAGGAATCTTTCTCTTCAAAAGCTAAGAGAATGTACTCCATCTAAAAAAAAATCTCCTATTTATTTTGATTACAGTTACCCATTTCCACTTGTTCCCCAAATCTCTGGGGGAAGTGCTCAAGCAGTATGGAGTTCAAGAACTTCATTTGTCACAGACCCAGGGACTATGGCGACATAAACTGTGGGGCTACCCAGTTCATGACGCACCCCCGGGGGCAGAACTATGGGTCTGGTTCAAACCTTCAGTAAAAGAGTAAGTTTGTTTCCTACTTTCTGTGGTTCACACAGGCTTGCCAGTAATCTAGTTGTTACTTTCTTAGGACACAGTCATTGAGCCGTATTCACTTAATCATTTAGGTTTAGTGAGATTAAAATAATAATCTAACGAATGAAAACAAACAATCCACACAATAAGTTAAATTTTCATTGGATTTCAATAATGGATTGTGGAGAGTGAGTCAGCCAGGAAAACCAATGACTTGGCAGAGTTTAAGTCATTGATTAGCAGTTATGGCAGTGCTAGAGCTGTAGACCTATCTGTAAAAAGTGTACATTCAGGAAAATGGTGTTTTTTTTTTGTGAGGTGTAGTGCTTATGACTATGTAATCAAACTTCAATGGTTTTGACTGCAGTTTCAGAGCAGGCAAAGATTGTTCAGTGCACTTCAGATTTTATTTTATTTTGTATATAAGCCAAGAAGTCAGTTAAGCTAACAGTCCAAGCAGTTTTCATTCATCATACATATAATCTCAAGTAATAACAGGAAATGTCACTTATATATAAAGTAAGATTTATAAAATATTGTAACCATAGAAAAATGTAGTTAATATATTCCTCTTTGGAAATTTTATTTAGAATTTAAATAAATAAGTATTTAGTGATTTGTATTAAGCTAAGAGGATGGCATAAAGCTTTGCAATGCAAAAGGAAATTTACTGTTCTTCGTTCTCATTGTTATGTTGGAGTGTTCAGATGACTAGACCAATATATGAGATGATCTGCGCAGTGGTTTCCAAATCAGGAGCTCTTCATATAGTTTTCTTTCTATTGGGGTGTTTTGGGGCCAGTGTCTTACTGTTGAATAAGCCCAGTTTGCAGAAAGACAAAATAAATCATCCCCGAAATTGGCTTCATCAGCCAAAATATTAAGCATCAGCTGGGTCCTCAGGGTAATTTATTGAGCAGCTTTCATCTTCTTCAGACTCAAAGACAATGGCTCATGTTTATGTTTTAATTTTTATACCTCCAGCGTTAATTCAGCCTGGACTGATCTGGTGAATGCAGTCTCTGGTCTCTTTTGCTCATCGCTCAACTTCCTGGACTCAAAGAGCACTGTGATACCTCGAAGAAATTTTCAGCCTCTAGGGGTTACATCTGGTCCAGTTCCACGTTACTCTGTTCGCTACGGCGCATTACCCAAAGAAATAGTCTGCACCGAGAACTTGACACCGTGGAAAAAATTGCTGCCCTGCGACTCAAAGGTATTTTTGCTTAAGGATAATATAAGCTAAACATTCAATAGCTAAAGTTTGTTGATGAGGGTGAGTTAGGAAACAGGGAAGAGCCCTTCTAATTGTGTCTTGACAGTTAAGAAGTGTCGTGTATGAAACATGAAATCTCAAAGTAATTTAAAAAAAAGAAAATGCAACTTTGTTTTTGACATATGGCTGATAGGGTTATAAAGTGACTTGAAGAAAACACATTTAAAATTTACTGTACTTCTTTTATTGAAGAAAACATGTTTAAATTTACTGTACTCCTTTTATTGACGAAAACATGTTTAAATTTACTGTACTCCTTTTATTGAAATAACTTGATGGCGTCATTGTGTTTATTTCTTGTATTTTAATGGATGTAGTTCATAACTATTTTTTTTTTCTCTCCCCAGGCAGGCCTTTCCACCCTCTTCAATGCTTTTCTTTTCCATGATGCCAACTACCATTCCTTGGGTCTACATGTACGCCCTGTTTGTGCAGTAAGTGGTTTGGGTTTGGTTTAGTTCTATTGAAGCTTATTTAATTCAGGCTACCTTGTCTTGCTTTTGGTTGAGTTACCTTGTCTTCTGTCAAGTTGTCTTGTCTTCTGCCAAGTTGCCTTGTCTTCTGCCAAGTTACCTTGTCTTCTGCCAAGTTACCTTGTCTTCTGCCAAGTTACCTTGTCTTCTGTCAAGTTGCCATGTCTTCTCCCAAGTTACCTTGTCTTCTGTCAAGTTGCCTTGGCTTGCTTCTGTCAAGTTACCTTGTCTTTCTTCTTTCAAGTTACCTTGTCTTTCTCACAGAAAATGTGTCTACTTCTCTTATGCGAAATAGAACTATGGACAGTGAAAAGCTGGTCGAGGAACAGATTACCATGAGTTGATTTGTAGACTAGATGCTAAGTGTACACTTGCTATGCCTAGATGTTTATGTAGATGTCTTCTGTCTAGATATCCCAGACTAAAGCTCCTATGAGAGCTCCTGTGCCCTTTCTGTGCACTTGGTATACTGGTCATGTTGTAATTTGCAGGATGAATCCTGTACAGAAGAAGCCATTGAGCTAACTCAGAGTCTGAGTGTAGTCACTGATGTCATCAGTACAAGTCTTATTGGATCACCAAGTAAGTAACAGTACTGGTCAGATAACCAATTGTCGCTTTACAGTGTTTACCTTACTAATTAAGTTTTGATGAATTTTTTTTATCTTTGTCATTAATAGATTGGCAGTTGAAAAGCTTATTTGGCAACCATTTGGCTTCCTATTGTCCATTGGCCACTAAAAGTTTAATTATGGTTGATATCACCAGCAATAAGGTAAGAAAAATTATAGTAATGAAAATATTACCGATTTTCATTTCATAACTAAGACAAGATTGTCAAAACACAAAGTTATGAGCAAGGTTATACACTGAGTTATGGGCATTAATAACCTATATAGATTATTATATATCACTAGCTCAAACTATTTTAAGCTGCACTATGAAGTCGCTTAAGGAGTACATAGTAAAACTAAAAAAAAAGAACTGTTAGAAAACTGTTGTAATCATCTACCTAAAAGTTTTCTCTAAATGGACCCAGTTAATCCCAATAGATTTAAAATGTTGATAATTATGGGGAAGAATGCTATAGTATGGGATCTTTGAGACAGATAATGTTTGCTAGTTCTTCGGCCAAAGCTTGATGAGTTGTGGATTGGTCATTTATTTCCGCAAGAAAATATATTTTTAGAACTGCATCGTGGGTGATAAAATTATTTTGTACGATGAGGACAGGGCTACAATCTTATTAACGAAACCAAGGTTACAACATTCGAACATGATCAATTAAACTAGGGCTGCAACATGATCATTAAACTACGGCTGCAACATGATCAATTAAACTTGATTTCATTAACATTGAAGAAATTAAATTGGTTTTAACCTATCCTAGCTCCACAATGTGAGTAAAGTTCCTGGATTACAGGGTACACCTCTTACTCTAGTTTAGACCTTTTAGAACTAATTGTTCATCCTATTAGATTCATTTCTTCTTCTTCCTCATTCTCATTATTATGTTGGAGCGATCAGATGACTAGACCAATATGTGAGATGAACTGCGCAGTGGTTTCCAAACGTCCTTATAGTTTTCTTTCTATTTGGGTGTTTTGGGGCCAGTGTCTTGTTCGGGCCTCTTGGTAAGGAGCACAGTTTTGAAGGACATCCCTACCACAGACATAACTATGCCCAACTCCTCAGAATCAGAAATAATGGGAACTAAGCTAATTCTCCCAGAAGGAAATATTAATCTATTTAACTGCTACTTCCCACCAGACAAGGAAATAGAGATTGACCACATACAAATACCTGACCAAGAAGACTGTCTAATCTTAGGAGATATGAATAATCACTCTCAGAGCTGGGGATACCCAGACCTAAATGCCAGGGGAGAAGAAATTGAAGAATGCCAAGCAGAGAGCAGACTTATCTTGCTTAATAAACCTGAGGATAAATCAACCTATTTCTCAAGAGCCTGGCTAACATCAACCACTCCAGATCTAGCCTTTGCAACTGACAACTTATCCAAAAAAGTGCACCAGAGAAGTTGCAGACCAGCTAGCAACCAGTGACCACAGGCCCATATTGATCAGTATCGATACCTCCTTCAAAATATCAGAAAACTCCATCATCCCCAGATGGAACTACAAAAAAAGCCAACTGGCACCTATCCTCAAAGCTCACAGACCTATACACAACTTCAATAAACTGTAAATCAAATCAGGTTAATAAGTCATACTCAGCTTTCTCCAAAGCAATCCTCCTAGCAGCTAAGGAATCAATTCCTAGAGGAGCAAGAAAAGATTATATCCCCAACTGGTCTGATCACCTTCAACAACTCCACAATGCCACTATTGAAGCCAGAAACACAGTAGAAAATAACCCTTGTATAGAAAATAACATAAATCTAAAAGCAGCTAACGCAGTTTGCAGGAAAAATTACCTTCCGCCATGAGGAAAAGTTGGCATGAAAAAATAGAACAACTAAACGTAGATAGAGAAGGCCACAAACTCTGGCATATAGCCAAATGTCTCAACCAGGAAGAAAACAGAACAACTCCTAGCATTCTCTGGTGACACTCCACATGGGCAGATTTCACTGGTTCCAATTTTGAGCTTCCGGTACATATGTTGTCTCATTCTTTCGAAAGATTAGATGTTGATCTTGTTGAGATAGCTTATAATAAGCATCATCTTTCTTGTGATTCAGATGAGAGTTTGTCCATTTCTCATTTATTCTATTCACTATTAGGTTCTTAATTTTTTTTAATTAGATTAATACAGTTCAGATTTTTTTGTTTTAGAATGACACACTCTTCAAACTGACACCGGAGCCTACCATCACACACACAGTGTTCAGAGGTCAACAGGAGCATAGCTACGCCACCTATGATGTCAGGTCAATGTTACAGTCAGGCCGTGCCATCAATGTTGGCCTGACCTACAGCAATAACCAAAAGTTGATTGAGGCTACTCCCCCGCCCTTACATGCCCATAGGTTCATAACAGGTCAGTGGAAGAATTATACGTTATAGTTTTGTAATGAAATAACAACTACTAGAATACCAATAACATGGCTTTATTCACGATTAGGCTACAGTAAACCATGAATGAATAGAGACAGGTCTCACATGACATTGTTGAAGTACACACGCAGAAAATAAACAACTTAATTAAAAATCAAACTTTATCAACTTAATAAAAAATGTTCTGTTGTGTCATCGTTCTATCTCAGCGCATTGGTGCGGATCCTTTGTTCTTCCACTAAGACAAATTCAGAAATTTTGTATATTTTAACTGGTAAATCCAATATGAATAACAATATAGAATCAACAAAAATGTTTGTTAAGCCAAATTAGTTATTAAAAGAACCAACTCTCTTTGACTCCATCTGCTAGGTTGCATATTTATTTATAATGTTTATCAAGTTTTAAACCTATGAGACAAATCTTGAATAAAATCTTCTGGTTTCACCCATGTTCTTTTTTTCCTTGATATCACAAATGCAATAAAGCTTAATCCCTTAAATATTATTTTTAGACAAGACATCACAAATTAAATGGCAGATTAATCCCCTTTGTTCTTAGTGCGATCTGCAATAAAAATATTTTGTTCCAAATTCTAATCAAGTCTTTGGACAAGTTTGAGCTTCATCTATAGATATTTATAATTTGAACCAATCTGAAGAGTGTTACATAATGAGGCTTCTTGAGTTTTATCAGCTAAGACTTTTCCTAGAAGTTTCTCTGACATGAGAATTCTCTGTGTGTAATAAAAGTTATGATGAGAGTCAATGAAAGTAAATGGAGTCAATGACAACCTGCATTAAAAAAAAAACATAAATAAATAGAACATGGACATGGTTCTAATTCTTGTTTATAGACAAGCCTTCTTCCATCTTACTCTGTACTGCTCACAATAGTCCATCTACTGTCACACAATGTGCAAACAACTTAGAAAATAAATGTAAAATATTTCCTTATAAAAGTATAGTACATGTTTTTTTTTAATAAAGGCTTTTTTTTTGTGTGTAAATTGTTAAGTTTACTGCTACAGTATTAATGAGCAAGTTTAGGTAACTATCATTATGACAGTTTGTTTATTATACTAACTGAAGTCAATAAAATAAATAATAAGTTAGATGGATTCTGTTTCCTGATGTTAAAGTCTTGTTAAAACAATTGATTTACTTGTGTGCAGGTCATGGCCTGGAAGATGGAGGAGTGTCTTGTCTCATTTCCAACACCATGCCAACCAACCAGACCATCTCTTACATGGATATCCTCCCTTGGTTCACCAGAGTAAAGTTTAGCTCCCTTCAAGTGACCAACAACGGAGTCAATGTGCCATGTGAGTGTTTTTTTTTTGTTTTAGAGTTTTAAGATCGAACGAGTTGGTGTTGGAAAACTGGAGTCGGCCAAAAGTAAACTAATTACTTATTTGACAAAACAAAAAATAGAAACAATAATGCATTTTGGTACTATCAGACCACATTAATGTATTCTAAATAAGGTGTTAAAATTTTTTCCCGAACATTGCCTAATTTTGCAGATGTGCCAAAAACCCAAAATATTTTTTAAAAAAATAATTTTGCCCTTCATTTTATATATATATATATATATATATATAGAACTGGATTCCCAGTTGTGTGGTATGTTCTACCGGCTGTCATCAAGATAGTCCTGGGTTCAAACCCTGCCTTCTGACGTCCTGCTGGTGGTTTTGGGATTGGATATTATGATATTCGTGCGTGAAAGAATGTTCAAAACTGTACAATTACAAGCACTCATAGTGTGCATGAATTTCTTTTCCTTTCAACACCTCTCTGCTTATCTGATCTGCAATTTGTTGCTCTACTCTTGAAGATGTGGTGACTCCTCAAGGGAGATGTTAGCGCCGAGGTCTGTTTTATAAACACCAGCCTGACCTTAAAAATCCATTATTATTCCTGCACGCTCTCTGTGAGTCTCCCGGACTTCCCTGCATTGTGTGAATCAGTTTAAAGCCGCAGGCTTTATCTGTGGTCTGTCAATATGTACCTAACCTTCACCTTTAGAATCATCTTTTTCTTGTTGTCTTGAACTAATTTAAAAAATTGAAAATAAATTAATTAATAAGTTGGACTGGAAGACAATAACAGAAAAAAAAAAGTTTCCTTTTCAAATCTTGCGATCTATAGGGCAGATGATGTAAAGGTCATCTGTTTCTGTGGCCCATGGTTAACAAGGGTGTCATGTGGCCAGCAAAACTACTAACTGCGTTTACTTTTCCACAACTAATATCAGGTACCCATTAAAGCTGGGTGGACTTAGAGGCGCCCAAAGATCCTGAAATTAATAATCTCAGTCTTCACCAGGAGTCAAACCCAGGACCCCCAGTTTGGAAACCAAGAGCTTTACCGCTCAGCCTCTGTGCCACCATTGGAAGACAATGCCTTGATTATTCTTAAAGTCATAACTTTATGATTAGAAAACACATCATTCTTTATAATAATAATAATAATAGTTATAGTTATAGTTAATTTTAATGGTCACTTTGAGTACTGTTTGATAGCATTGGATTCTAGATAGAGCCTTCTGAGTGACTTGAATGCAATGTTTTGGTTCAGACGTAACACAGTGACATGAAACTAATTTTTTTTTTCAGATAAAACTTTTTATCTACCTGCCAAAGACAGAGTTAGACCTCATCAGTTAGAGCTGACTTTTACCTTGTGGGCTAAGTCTGTGACCAAGGTCCACTTCACCTTCACCCGGGCTTTTCTGAAGTGGACAGAGTATCCCCCAGATGCCCATCATGGGTTTCACATTGGCGCAGCTAGTATCACTGCTAACATTCCTACCTCACTGGAGTACACAGCTCCTGGTCAAACATCCTCACAGTTGAGCTCCATGTACGTTTTTGTCTTATCTTCTTAGTCTTATTTTTTATGATCCTATTTTATTTTCTTATCTTATCTTCTTAGTCTTATTTTTTATGATCCTATTTTATCTTCTTATCTTATCTTCTTAGTCTTATTTTTTATTATCCTATTTTATCTTCTTATCTTATCTTCTTAGTCTTATTTTTTATGATCCTATTTTATCTTCTTATCTTATCTTCTTAGTCTTATTTTTTATGATCCTATTTTATCTTCTTATCTTATCTTCTTAGTCTTATTTTTTATGATCCTATTTTATCTTCTTATCTTATCTTCTTAGTCTTATTTTTTATGATCCTATTTTATCTTCTTATCTTATCTTCTTAGTCTTATTTTTTATGATCCTATTTTATCTTCTTATCTTATCTTCTTAGTCTTATTTTTTATGATCCTATTTTATCTTCTTATCTTATCTTCTTAGTCTTATTTT
>JAZGLO010002452.1:0-66407 GCA_036873155.1 Biomphalaria sudanica | reverse complement strand
CACTCTCTGTCTCTGTCTCTCTTCTCTCTACTCTCTCACTGTCTCTGTCTCTCTCTGCCTCTCTCACTCTCTGTCTCTGTCTCTCTCTGCCTCTCTCACTCTCTGTCTCTGTCTCTCTGTCTCTCTCATTCTCTGTCTCTTTCTCTCTCTGCCTCTCTCACTCTCTGTCTCTGTCTCTCTCTGCCTCTCTCACTCTCTGTCTCTGTCTCTCTCTGCCTCTCTCACTCTCTGTCTCTGTCTCTCTCTGCCTCTCTCACTCTCTGTCTCTGTCTCTCTCTGCCTCTCTCACTCTCTGTCTCTGTCTCTCTCTCACTCTCTGTCTCTGTCTCTCTCTCACTCTCTGTCTCTGTCTCTCTCTCACTCTCTGTCTCTGTCTCTCTCTCACTCTCTGTCTCTGTCTCTCTCTCACTCTCTGTCTCTGTCTCTCTCTCACTCTCTGTCTCTGTCTCTCTCTCACTCTCTGTCTCTGTCTCTCTCTGTCTCTGTCTCTCTCTCACTCTCTGTCTCTGTCTCTCTCTCACTCTCTGTCTCTGTCTCTGTCTCTGTCTCTCTCTCACTCTCTGTCTCTGTCTCTCTCTCACTCTCTGTCTCTGTCTCTCACTCTCTTCTCTGTCTCTCTCTCACTCTCTGTCTCTGTCTCTCTCTCACTCTCTGTCTCTGTCTCTCACTCTCTGTCTCTGTCTCTCTCTCACTCTCTGTCTCTGTCTCTCTCTCACTCTCTGTCTCTGTCTCTCTCTCACTCTCTGTCTCTGTCTCTCTCTCACTCTCTGTCTCTGTCTCTCTCACTCTCTGTCTCTGTCTCTCTCTCACTCTCTGTCTCTGTCTCTCTCTCACTCTCTGTCTCTGTCTCTCTCTCACTCTCTGTCTCTGTCTCTCTCTCACTCTCTGTCTCTGTCTCTCTCTCACTCTCTGTCTCTGTCTCTCTCTCACTCTCTGTCTCTGTCTCTCTGTCTCTCTCTTATTCTCTGTCTCTTTCACTCTCTCTGTTTGTCTCTCTCTCACTCTCTGTCTCTGTCTCTCTCTCACTCTCTGTCTCTGTCTCTCTCTCACTCTCTGTCTCTGTCTCTCTCTCACTCTCTGTCTCTGTCTCTCTCTCACTCTCTGTCTCTGTCTCTCTCTCACTCTCTGTCTCTGTCTCTCTCTCACTCTCTGTCTCTGTCTCTCTCTCACTCTCTGTCTCTGTCTCTCTCTCACTCTCTGTCTCTGTCTCTCTCTCACTCTCTGTCTCTGTCTCTCACTTTCTGTCTCTGTCTCTCTCTCACTCTCTGTCTCTGTCTCTCTCTCACTCTCTGTCTCTGTCTCTCACTCTCTGTCTCTGTCTCTCTCTCACTCTCTGTCTCTGTCTCTCTCCAACTCTCTCTGTCTCTGTCTCTCACTCTCTCTGTCTCTCTCTCTTATTCTCTGTCTCTTTCAGTCTCTGTCTGCCTCTCTCAGTCTCTCTTTTTTACATGTACAAAGGACCTCACCGAAACATTAATTATTGTTTAGTTTAATTGCAGACCAGCTGCAGTCTTCACAATGACAAAACAAATCTTTCTCTTTTCAAGCATTTCTCATTTGGCGGAGCCTGCTCACCCCATCCCGTGTTGGGCACAATGTACTGCAAAGATTTTTTTTTATAAGAGCTAAAATTATTTTGTTATTTGAATTGTATTTACCTTACCATAGTTCAGTACTGATGAAGTAAAATACCATTGTTAACAACTATACTATCCGTTTTCGGGAGAGACGCCTGCAACGAGATCTATTCGAAACATTCTCGGGTAGAAGTCATTTCTGTCAGCTTAATTGTAACCACTCTTCTCGCGACAGAACAGTCGATCCCACACTTTACTTTGTGATCAAATTAGGCCCACTACAAAAGGATGATTTTTACGACGCTTCAGTATCGTCCCCTTAATTATTGTTTTTTAGTGTGCACTCATTTTACTATGAAGAAACAGCAGGAGAATGCATTTCTGTAGTCCGAATTGTAGGCAATAGCCTGGAGTCAGCCCCGTTGGAGGATAATGGAGGGCTTACAGCTCCAGACCACAGATGGGGGGGGGAGGTCAAAATATAATAAATAAAAGGTTAAGAACACTGAACTACTATATCGAGAGACTGAATGGCTGATTGATTTTCTCAATTTCGCAAAATCACAGTTTTGCAAGGTCCTATAAGGAAAACAAGACTGCGCGTGATCGAAGTAAATGGAGTACTTCTCTGAGCATGACTTTTTGTTGTTCTTCCTGCCCAGCAGACGATCAGAAACTCTGGCGTCTGTCTCATCTAAATTTGTTTCCAATTCATCTTTGGACAGAGTTCTAAAAAATGTAACATATAAACATGGTGATACAGTCTTGTTTGACATAGAACCAATAAATAAATAAAAGTTACTTTAAAACTTATTCCTTAAATACTTGCATAATTTCAAAAAAATGTGTGATGAATCAACACACACACACACTTTTTTAAACTTATGGCATTAAAAACAAAGAAAGGCATTGAGATTATGCAATAGATACATTTCTTGTTTTAAATATGTTTTTATGTGTTTCGTGAATTTGTTTATTTGATTGTAGCCCTAAAGTGTTTGTTTACATTTGTAAGACTGTGTACTGGCAATATTTCGTGTCGAGATCTTTACTATGTGTGTAGTTGTTTGTCTTTCAGTGTAATAAAGCTTTGGATGTAGCCAGGTTTTTGTTATCTTCAAGTTCGACAATGTGAAAGAAAAGTTCGGTAATAAATAAAGGAAAAGTAAGAACATATTTTGTTTCGTTTTTTATTACCTTTTAACTTTTGAAATCTTTGAAGAGTCGTCTGCAGCTGATATAAAGACAATAACATGGAAAAGTATTATTGACTGGGCAATTTGTCAATGCCTTCTTTCTTAAATATGAGTCATCTATCTATCTATCTATCTATCTATCTATCTATTTATTTATCTATCTCTATCTATCTATCTATTTGTCTATCTATCTATCTATCTATCTCTATGGGGGAGAAATGGGGGAGAAAGATATTTGGCCAGCTGTAGAGACTGACAATAAGATGTGTTTATTTCTTTGACTGTAAACCTTTGTGTTATTGTTTGCTTTGAAAGACAACTTGTCGGGGAGGGGATGGCTTGTTAAGGAACTGGAGTAATTTGTCAAGACTGTTACATCGAATGTAGTCCACTGCTAAAAGCGGTCGTCATCTCTATATTTAACTCACTTTTTGCCCTGCTAACATCTTTTGTCTTCATCAAGGCTGGCACTTTAGTGTAGACCTGCCACAGAAGGAAATACTCCACGACACACGAGACCAGGTTCCACGCTGACAAAAAGATGGCACCATTTTCGACAGACCAGTCCATCACTTGCCCAGTGACTATGGGGGCCAGAATCTGGGTGCTGAGATCAATAGCTCGCATTGTGGCAGTCATGGCTGAGTGTAATAAAATAGTCTGTTTTAAGAGTTTGGCAGAACAGTAGACAAACATCGTAAACAAACAGGTTTGGTATACATTGGGAAATTGAAAGACACTCCTGTTTTACAGTACAAAGACACAAACATTCAAGTCTGGCATGGACATAGAAATACGATCCATATCTATACTAATTGTTTCGCACCGATCCTGATCAGAGTTTTTGTTCGCCAGACTGAAAACATTTTTAGAATTAAATTTTTATTTTTTTTAAATGAAAGTTTGATACACTTCAATATGTCTTTAAACACAACTCTCGACAAGTCTTGATAGCTGTACAAACAATGTTCTCAGAGCTATTGCGTCTGGAGATTTCTTTGACTCTGACCTACTCAAGACAGATACGGTTTCAATCAAATCGTATTCTTTGTAAACAGTTCAAACTTCTATCAGACAAAAAACTTTTGTTGTCCATGTGATCTGTTAAAGTTGTTTGTTTCTTGTCAAGGTAAACGAGAATTTGGACAAAGACGACAATGCAAAGTTCTAGGGAATGGCAACAAACGTTTCGAGTAGGCTTTAAAAAAACAACAACTAGGGATATTCTATTTAAAATATAATTTATTTCGTAAGAGATCATTCAAAAGTGCTCCTTTAGATATCTATTTTTTAAACTTTATATCAATCTCACTAAACTTTAAGTTTGTTTATTTAGATTTATAGCACATTTGTTTTCTGAGAAGGTTAATTACAACGCCAGTAACTGAAGCTTTTTCCAATTGTGAGTCTCAGTGCCAGATTTTGGTATTTGGAGGCCCTGGTGTGGCTTTTTTGTGGAGGTCCTAATGTATTTTTTTTTTGTGTGGAGGTCCTAAGATATTTTTTTTGTGTGGAGGTCCTTAAGTTTTTTTTTTGTTGTTTTTTTGTGGAGGTCCTTAGTTGTTTGTTTTTTTATAAAGGTCCTGGTGTAGTTTTTTTTTTGTGAAGGTCCTGATGTAGTTTTTTGTGTGTAGAGGTCCTGATTTAGTGTTTTTTTTTTTGTGGAGGTCCTGATGTAGTTTTGTTATTCGTGGAGGTCCTGATGTACTTTTGTTGTTGAGGTTCTGATGAAGTTTTTTTTGTGTGGAGGTCCTGATGTATTTTTTTGTGGAGGTCCTGATGTATTTTTTTGTGGAGGTCCTGAGATATTTTTTTTTGTGGAGGTCTTAATTATTTTTTGTTGTGGAGGTCCTGATGTAGTTTTTATTTGTGGAGGTCCTGATGTAATTTTTATTTGTGGAGGTCCTGATGTAATTTTTATTTGTGGAGTTCCTGATGTTGTTTTTCTTTGTGAAGGTCCTGATGTAGTTTTTTTTTGTGGAGGTCCTGATGTAATTTTTATTTGTGGAGGTCCTGATGTTGTTTTTCTTTGTGAAGGTCCTGATGTAGTTTTTTTTTTTGTGAAGGTCCTGATATTGTTTTTTTTTGTGGAGGTCCTGAGATACTTTATTTTGTGGAGGTCCTGATGTAGTTTTTTTGTGTGGAGGTCCTTATGTAGTTGTTGTTTTTTGTGTGTGTGCGGCCCCTTTTTCTACTTGAAGTTTAAAAAAAAAAGGGGTAGGATTAGTAGTGTGGCTTGACACATGTGAAACAGGACAGTTTGATGCAAGGTCAACTGTGTCGGGGAAGCGCGGTATGAGCTGTTCGCGTGAATACCAAAACCCAAAAATATAGTAGTGGAATCATATAAAAAGGACAGGCGTTTATCTGTGATTTAGCGAGAGAAGGCCTTGACTGACCCTATATAAAGAGATGGTGTGTCAGAATCACACGAGACGATTCGGTCTGGGACATTTCAGCACAGCAAGACAGTCCGGTACTGTGATGAGCCCAGCATGAAATAGAGAGACCAATACGGCTGAATGGTTATGAAACATTTGTAGTCAGTTAACCGTGTTGCCAAATTTGCAGTATTGGCTGTAATTTTATAAAGTTACTAACGGGACATTACCCTCGAACTGCGGGCCTTAGTTTGTGTATTAATAATCTAGTGGATTGAATTAAGATGTATGTTAAACTTAGTTAATGATCCTTTCACTTTTTTCTCTTTCGCCACGAAAATAAAAGTAGTTTTGCGAAAATCGGTTTACCCGTTAAAACAATGCATTCATATCTATTAAAAACGAAAGAAGCGCGAGATGAATAGAATATTAATTACAATTAAAACGGGTTTACCCGATTTGTTAAATGAATGGGATTATATAGTACGCCAGGACGTCCATATTCGAAGATATAAGGAACGAATTTATGTAAAAATGCTTTTGAATTACAAATTTGAAGGTTAATTTTATTAAATAATGAAATCAAAGACTATATTTTGTATTTTCATGTGTCAAAGTAAAAAACTATCTGTGCAAAGTGTAGTTTTAAAATTTTGATCTAGATCTAGATCCTTTCGATCTAAACATGGTAAACAAGGCCTTGATCCATAAAATAGTAACACTTTCATTGAGTTGACAACTTATTTTTTATAGGGTCTTAAGTTTTTTTTAGGGCTACAATACATACATTACGGTTCCAGTTAGTACCCAGGGAACATTTATTCCAAATTTTATCAAGATTGGTCAAACGGTTTAGATTTCTAAGCGAGACATGCATACATACATACATACGCCTTACTTTCTACTTTATAGTATAAAATTAAGGTATCACGTTGTTTTGGAGCCCATGATGTAAAATTCATGATTCCGACAGAGTTGGTTTATGTCGTATGGTGCGGTGTTTGCAGAGTGCCTGATAGAGCCGTAAATGTGTGTCATACTTGTAAAAAGAAAAGTAAATTTTTTGTCAATTTAATCCATTTTCATTTTATTCATGTATGTATTTCATAAGCGCATAAGCGTAATTTGTTGTTTTGTTGGTTGTTGTTTTTTTTACAAACTTTATATCAAATCACTTTGTGTGTCTGTCTTTCTGTCTGCCTGACTGGTAAAATGTTTGTACACGTTATTTCTACGGCACCCATTCTCGGATCAAGTTGAAATTTGAAGCGAAAATTAATTGTACCTAACAAAACATGACTCAATAATAATAATAAAAAAAAAACAATTCGTCAATTTAGTCAATTAATTATTTGGTTTGACTCGAAAAGGAGAAATAACTTCCTCAGTCATGAGTGTTATATTTATAAAAGCGGAGTTCTTAGTTTCTAAAATACTTTTTTTTTTTTTTTTTTTTTTTACAAAAGGGATATATTTCGTATGTTTTCTAATGTGAAGGCCTTCTTAAATAGTGAGGTCATGTGTGTCGTAAATCCGGCACTGGTCTCATGAAAACGCATGTAGACATTGCGTTATTATTAACTACATAAATCTAGTTGACATGTTATTTAACAGAACACAATAGACTTTGGGATGACTCTGTGACATGTGCAAGGAGGACATAATGATGATCTGTGAGGTGTGCAAGGAGGACATAATGATGACTCTGTGACGTGTGCAAGGAGGACATAATGATGACTCTGTGAGGTGTGCAAGGAGGACATAATGATGACTCTGTGACGTGTGCAAGGAGGACATAATGATGGCTCTGTGACGTGTGCAAGGAGGACATAATGATGACTCGGTGACGTGTGCAAGGAGGACATAATGATGACTCTGTGAGGTGTGCAAGGAGGACATAATGATGACTCTGTGACGTGTGCAAGGAGGACATAATGATGACTCTGTGACGTGTGCAAGGAGGACATAATGATGACTCTGTGACGTGTGCAAGGAGGAAACAATGATGACTCTGTGACGTGTGCAAGGAGGACATAATGATGACTCTGTGACGTGTGCAAGGAGGACATAATGATGACTCTGTGACGTGTGCAAGGAGGACATAATAATGGCTCTGTGAGGTGTGCAAGGAGGATATAATGATGACTCTGTGACTTGTCTAAGGAGGACATAATGATGGCTCCATTCTGTGCGTGAAGTCGGGGTACAGGAATGTGGTAAACAAATGTTAGAGACTTCGATCTATCTTAGCCACACTTTCTTCATAACAGCTCCCCTTGGGTTTGAACAGAACAACAAGCTTCAGTAACATTTACCAAAGTTTACAGCTCGTTGGACGTTGAAGCTTAAACATAGTTCTTAAAATAGCTATTTATAGCTGTTATATATTTGATGTGTTTGTGAACTACGCTGTTGTGTATTGGATGTGCTTGTGAACTAGGCTGTTGTGTATTGGATGTTACCATCATGGGTTAACTTTTATGGCTCTGACAAGGGTGCAGTGGCGTAGCTAGGGATTTGGGTGCCCGGGGGGCTTGACTTCTATAGGGTCCCCTGCATTTTGACATTCGACATCATGACATGATAATGGGGTAATGCTAAATGTAAAAAATTTCAGACACTCATTTGGGGGCCCCCCTCCAGTGGGGTCCTGGGGGATTTTCAAATTTGGACACCACCCCCCCCCCCTCCCACCCTAGTTTTTTTTTTCTCAGTATGTAACTTTTTTCAACACCTGCGTCTTTACAATCCTCTCTTCTTTGACCAATACATTAGTCACTACTATTTATTTTTTTGCTCCATTTATTTACTTCCTCCCAACGTACTGTGTTGTGTGAACAGAAAACTGTTTGCACTCAGAACTTGAGGGAAGAGTTGCGGGTCCCCCTCTTAGTATGACGAGAAGACCGTATTTAACAAATGTCATAAATCGACTCGTACAAACGAAACCAACAAAATGCAGTCCTAAAGTCGTAATGGCTGTTATAAACTAGTTTCAAGGGGCGGAGTCTTGCGATATTAGCAATACCAGGGTGCTATTCGGCATTTCTTTTTACCCTGAGCGACTGAACAACCAGAAACCATTTTTAAATATTTGTAGAAAATTCAATTCTACTTTACTATGTTTGGTATGTCAAGCTGACTAGACCTACTTATACTACACTATGTTTGGTATGTCAAGCTGACTAGACCTACTTATACTACACTATGTTTGGTATGTCAAGCTGACTAGACCTACTTATACTACACTATGTTTGGTATGTCAAGCTGACTAGACCTACTTATACTACACTATGTTTTGTATGTCAAGCTGACCAGACCTACTGGCTAGCTTCTCCTCATTTCGTTCACAGATTTCCACAATCCAGTCCTTTTCAACTGCGATGTTGTTGGCGATGGTGGCCAGATTGGCCGCTGAAGCTAGCACGATGATAAGAGTGTAGGCCACGTAGCGTGTCCACTCTCCAATGTCCAGGAGATCCTCCTTGAACATAAGGAAACAGTAGATGACAGCGGCACACAGGATGACCAGTACGTTTTGTAGCACTATGGAAAGTCTAGCAGCTGAGGAAGGCAAAATATGGATGTATGGTAGTAAAAGTCTATTTTTAGCAAATAGCACTATCAAAAAAAAAAAAAGTAAAATACTGAGTAATTTTAAAACAGTCTAATGCTGTAATATTTTATTCAAACTAAACTTATGAAATTAATAAGATGAACATCAGCGTTAAAAAAAAGCACCAAATTGTTCTATACCATTTCTAGTCATATTGAGGTAGGAAGAAATCCAATTTATATATTCAATCTTCTTGTAGAGGTGAAGATAATAGATTTTTAAAAAAAATTTTGAGTAACTTTGAAAGTAGTTAGTACGAACTCAAGATTATCTTCAAGAATTTTGAGTGCATAATTTGCTTTTTTTATAAATATTGAAGAGGTTTTTTTTAGCTTCAAACCCTGCTGAAGGGGGATTTAAACACAAAACCCCTCTCGACTACACTCATAGACTGATGAATGGATAGTCTTATATTGAAGAGGGGATTTTATCGTTAATTTCGGAGGGGGTTTTAAAATCAAAATCTTCCCTAGCTATCTCTTGGAATTTGGGTATTGGCGTTTACATTATTTTTTTGTTTTTGTTTTCTAGAAGAGGAATATTTAACTGCCAACACCCTGCTAGGGGGTTTTAAACTCAAAACCCCTTGGCTATGCAGGGGCAAACAATGGTTTAGTTTTAAAATCTCACCTAAAATAAACAAAATCAAAGCAAAAAATCAGTCACTAAATTCCGATCCGATTTTATTTCGGTGTGTGTGTGGGGGGGGGGGGGGGGTGTTTGAGCCCCCCCCCCTCTCCATGGCTACGCCCATGATCCAGCGTAAAATGTTCCTGTACCACTTTTTATTTGTTAAACTCTTCACTAAGTACAAAGAAACATTGAAGACGAGGACAGGAATTCTCGAAAAAAAAAAAAACAACACATGAGCCAGATTTATTTTGTAATATCTTTAAAACTATAACGGTGTAACCACAGTTTTTTTGTTTTTTTTTTGTATATATATGTTTTAGAATTATGCTGATATACCCTGTCCACAAAAGAATAAACAATTATAAACACTTTGTCTATTAAACAACACTTTAAAAAAACACATCACCATAGTTGGTTCTTAACATTTTTTAAGTCTTTTTTTTTCTTTTCATAAGTATCATTTTAGTATAAAATGCATTTTTTTAAACTATATGTTATTAATTTAAGAACGAAGAGGGGTAAATCAGCTAATGTCACGCACCTCTAATTCTTGTAGAGTTATCTACCCAGTCACCAATGAGCGGTCCTCCTAGCAGTACAGTTGTTCCCATGGTCAGCCCATAAATAGCTGTTAGTTGAAGCGAGTCCGGTGTGATGTGCACCATAAATATACCAACAGCAAAGATCCACATACGATCGCCCTAGACACAAGGAAAGATAAGCAGGTTATGTCCTATGTTCAAAGTGTCGTTGATGAAAGACATCAAACTGTCACTAGTTTCAGATTGCTCTTTATTACAGTCATCTCCCTTGTATTGTGTTTACGTAAGATGTCGGGCACAATGTCCTCGTTTGGGAGTTGAGTAAACAAAATGACGTTCCCTGGAGACCCATGGATCTGTTCAGTGTGACAGCAAGGCTCAATAGTTTCTTAGGTCAATGGTTAACAGTATACTTCGCGGTCACCTTCAGAGCTCGACCTCCACGATTCACTCCAACTGATTCGAGAAGCAAGCTTTAAGTGAAAATTTCGCAAATTGGCAGAATTATTTTGTTTTAATAAATTGATCAACAGTCAATTTCACATCTGAGTATTCTACATATGTGTCTTTTTTAATTTCTGTAATTAAGTTATATTAAAATATGGGGATGTCGTGGCTCATTGGTAAAGCAATGGGTCTCGAGTTCTCGGGGAAGACAGGGATTTTTAATTACATGATTTTTAAGAAGCCCCTAGTCTAGCCAACTCTTATAAGTACCTAACATTAGTAAGTAAAAGTAAAGGCGATTGGTTGTTGTGGTGACTACATGAAACATTCATTAACCATTGGCCATGTTAACAATTGACCCTTTTCATCATCTGTAAGTGTCTGAAACCCAGTTATATAAATGAGTCTACAAATTTGGTGTTATGTTTTTAAACTTTATTTATTTTTTACTATATAAAAATAAATCCTGTTTCTAAGGTTTAGTCTTACTTTATAAACAAAAGTGTTCCTTCTAAGGTTTAGTCTTAATTTATAAACAAAAGTGTTCCTTCTAAGGTTTAGTCTTAATTTATAAACAAAAGTCTTGTTTCTAGGGTTTAGTCTTACTTAATAAGGCTACTTCCTGAACTTACAACATTTCCTGTATGTTAGTTCACTCAAACGTTAGTGTGTAACATTTCACTTTAAAAAAATACTTTTACAGATTAAAAACTTTTTTATTGAACATTTGATTCTTTATTTACCCCTCCCCCTCCCAAATTAACATTTGTTTTAGTTCTAATATTAATAATGTCAAAATGAAGGGATTCAATCAATTCTAATCTCATTTAGAAAGTAGGCTGCTGTACTAACCCATGCTGTTAAGAAATGACTCAGATAAACCAGTAAGCTTGTTCCACAGATTCCAGATCTTTTCTTTGGCTCGTCTGAAATATTATGGACACAGAAAAACAACATTTGTTAAAACGTTTGTTGTGGAAACAACATCTTATCTTATATTTTTCAATGTGAACATAAGTTTTAGCAATCTTTAAAAATATAAGAGAGAAAGATAGAGAGAGAGAGAGTATAGGCGGCTTTAGCAGTACGCAGGGCCCTAGGAGAATGATATAAAAGGGACCGACAGAGTCAGTGTCAGCTATACCTACAAAAGCACTACGCCCACATTTAATGCAGCAACTGTAGACTTTATAACATGTACGTACCATAGCAGGATTTCTGGTCACTGGCTTACATTCGAAGTATACTTGATCTTTGTTTTTATTATGATTTAAAGGCCTTTTATACCAGCGCAGTGATCAAAAACATTTTGCTCGGATTATTAACAAACCAGCTTTACATCAAGTCCAACCGATGAAGCTGCCAAATGTATTTAGTTATGGTGGAAAACCAGAAAACTATAATAAAAGTAACATCGTCTGGGCTTTCACGGTGGCAGACGGAAGTTTACTTTTCTGGCTTTCAGTGGAGCTTAAACTGCGATTAACTTACATCTATAATAAGTGGTCACGATTCACCAAAACAAAAAGTACGAAGTAAACAGACATGTGTTTTAATGAACATAAAGAATAGAATCAATTATAATACTTCTATCTAGCCATATGCCGCTGGTCCTACAAATAGCCAAGGGGTTTTGAGTTTAAAACCCCTTAGCAGGGTGTTGGCAGTTAAATCTTCCTCTTCTAGAAAACAAAAACAAAAAAATAATGTAAACGCCAATACCCAAATTCCAAGAGATAGCTAGGGAAGATTTTGATTTTAAAACCCCCCCTCCGAAATTAACGATAAAATCCCCTCTTCAATAGTTCTCACTGAATATATCCATGTATGAACATAGTCACTACGAAACTCAAAATCTAATTTCTCATATAGTCCTCTTTGTACTAATCTCAAAAAGTAACTACCAGAATCACTGAGTCAATATAAGGCAAACACTAATATATTCGAGAACATCGAGTGTACACTGTTCACTTTCAGACCTGGGGATATAAACGAAGGGATATAACTCTTCCATTCCAAAATATCAATGAAATAGTAAAATAGTCACTCTTGCTATACCTGCCCCTGACAAGAAGCCAAGAAATGAAGTACTCACACTGTGTTCATTACGTTCAGAATATTAGGAATCTCACACATTTACCTATTAGTCTGTTGGAACATTGGGACACAACACAATATGCCCATACATTGATTGTGTCATGCCCATACATTGATTGTGTCATGCCTATACATTGATTGTGTCATGCCCATACATTGATTGTGTCATGCCTATACATTGAATGTGTCATACCCATCCATTGATTCTGTCATGCCCTTACATTGATTGTGTCATGCCCATACATTGATTGTGTCATGCCTATACATTGATTCTGTCATGCCTATACATTGATTGTGTCATGTCCATACATTGATTCTGTCATGCCTATACATTGATTCTGTTGTTACTTCTGTTACCTGGGAGATACTTCCCATCGAGATGGTCTTGGTAAGAAGGAACACTTTTCTGGGCACCAGGCGTCAAGTTGTCTTTGTAGAGCGAGTTCTTTGGATCAAAAGTTTCTGGCTCCATACTAGCGCGTGATAGTAACGAACTGAACCTCCCTGGATTCGAACTCGTTCAGCTATCACACCCCTGGTGAAGTAAACAAATTATTATTTGCTTAAGATTTATTAGAACATAGAAGCAGAGCCTTAAAAATGCCAAACCTTGCAAGTGGAGATCAAATAAATGTAAATAATTTGTTAAAAGATGTTTAGATCTATATATTTATAGCTTTTATATAGCGTTACTTTCATGTTTACAGCATGCTCAGAGCGCTTTGGTCCAATCTCATTTGTGGAACAGTGGGGGGGGAGGGGGTATCTAGGAGTTGGTAGCCAAGCCAAGCTAAGTTCAAGCGCACTTAGCCTCTCTACCACGCTTCTATATACTATTGTTATGATTTAAGTTTGATCTGCATTTGTTCAAATGTGATGCTATCAATAAAAGGTCACTGTTTGAGTCTGACATCAAAGTTACAGTCCACAACGTACAGCTTAATGTCAATTTAAATAATGCGGCCCTGTGTTTGCACTTGATGCGAGTGATGCCAGCCTAGAAATGATACGAAAGCAGTGATGTAACAGTAGGGATCATACCCATCAGAGTTTCTTCACGTCTGGAAATTCACTTTAGAATAGCACGGAGGTTGGGGCCTGATGGCGGAAAGAAACGAAATTATTTTTAAGCACAGATGGAATCATCCATTCATGCCTAATGTTGATGTAGTGGAATTATGAAATATTTGCCTGGCCATTCTAGTTTCATTCATTTTAGTTTCGTTTATTCTAGTTTCATTAATTTTGGTTTCATTTATTCTAGTTTCATTCATTTTAGTTTCATTTAATCTAGTTTCATTCACTGTCGTTTTATTTATTCTAGTTTCATTAATTTTGGTTTCATTTAATCTAGATTCATTCATTTTAGTTTCATTTAATCTAGTTTCATTCATTTTAGTTTCATTTAATCTAGTTTCATTCACTGTCGTTTTATTTTTTCTAGTTTCATTCATTTTGGTTTTATTTATTCTAGTTTCATTCATTTTGGTTTTATTTAATCTAGTTTCATTCATTTTGGTTTTATTTATTCTAGTTTCATTCATTTTGGTTTTATTTATTCTAGTTTCATTCATTTTGGTTTCATTTAATCTAGTTTCATTCATTTTAGTTTCATTTAATCTAGTTTCATTTATTTTAGTTTCATTTAATCTAGTTTCATTCACTGTCGTCTTATTTTTTCTAGTTTCATTCATTTTGGTTTTATTTAATCTAGTTTCATTCATTTTGGTTTTATTTATTCTAGTTTCATTCATTTTGGTTTTATTTATTCTAGTTTCATTCATTTTGGTTTCATTTAATCTAGTTTCTTTCATTTTGGTTTTATTTAATCTTGTTTCATTCATTTTGGTTTTATTTATTCTAGTTTCATTCATTTTGGTTTTATTTAATCTAGTTTCATTCATTTTGGTTTTATTAAATCTAGTTTCATTCATTTTGGTTTTATTTAATCTAGTTTCATTCATTTTGGTTTTATTTAATCTAGTTTCATTCATTTTGGTTTTATTTAATCTAGTTTCATTCATTTTGGTTTCATTTAATCTAGTTTGATTCATTTTGGTTTTATTTAATCTAGTTTCATTCATTTTGGTTTCATTTAATCTAGTTTTATTCATTTTGGTTTTATTTAATTTAGTTTCATTCATTTTGGTTTTCTTTAATCAAGTTTCCTTCATTTTGGTTTTATTTATTCTAGTTTCATTCATTTTGGTTTTATTTATTCTAGTTTCATTCATTTTGGTTTTATTTGATCTAGTTTCATTCATTTTGGTTTTATTTATTCTAGTTTCATTCATTTTGGTTTTATTTATTCTAGTTTCATTCATTTTGGTTTTATTTAATCTAGTTTCATTCACTGTCGTTTTATTTATTCTAGTTTCATTCAATTTGGTTTCATTTAATCTAGTTTCATTCATTTTGGTTTTATTTATTCTAGTTTCATTCATTTTGGTTTTATTTAATCTAGTTTCATTCATTTTGGTTTTATTTATTCTAGTTTCATTCATTTTGGTTTCATTTAATCTAGTTTCATTCATTTTGGTTTTATTTATTCTAGTTTCATTCATTTTGGTTTTATTTAATCTAGTTTCATTCATTTTGGTTTTATTTAATCTAGTTTCATTCATTTTGGTTTTATTTATTCTAGTTTCATTCATTTTGGTTTTGTTTAATCTAGTTTCATTCATTTTGGTTTTATTTAATCTAGTTTCATTCATTTTGGTTTTATTTAATCTAGTTTCATTCATTTTGGTTTTATTTAATCTAGTTTCATTCATTTTGGTTTTATTTATTCTAGTTTCATTCATTTTGGTTTCATTTATTCTAGTTTCATTCACTGTCGTTGTATTTATTCTAGTTTTTTTCATTTTGGTTTTATTTAATCTAGTTTCATTTATCTTAGTTTTGCTTATTCTAGTTTCCTCCTAATTGTTTTAACGTTTCCATACTGTAAGGTATCAGATAATCACAGGTACAACTAATCGCCAACTATTCATTCATTTCCGAGGCTGGAACCGGATACTATGTTTTTACAAAGCTTATATCAACTCACTCGGTCTATCTGTTTGAGACAAAACATGAATCAATTAAGAAAAAAAAGTAACCAATTATTCAATTAATAACTGGTAATTTTGTTTGATACAAACAAGGGAAATAAATTTCTCAGTTTTTACAGATATGGCTACATTTGTTGGGTTAAGTCCCATTAAATGATTGTTTACGTTATTTCTCCCTCACGCATTCTCCAATCAAATTGAAACTTTAAACAATTATTTTTTTTTTAAAACTCAAGTAGTTAATTAGTCATTTTCATTGGTAATATATTATTTTTTTTGATTAAGGGAAATAACTTCAACATTATTGGTACATAAAGTTTTAAGGTTGGAGTTCTTCCTCTTTAGATAATCTTTGTTGAATAAAGAAAATGTTTTTATATTTTACTTTTGTTGTGAATAGTGGGAAGAAGAGTTGAATTTAATTTTCTTTTAAAATTACTGTGTGCAGACTTCATTCTTCGTTCTTTTGTTATGTGTAGGATATTAGTTTGTTTTTTATTGTTATATTTAGTAACTGTAGAGAGGACTCTTGGAAATAATTTCGCATCTACTTTTCTGAACTGTTTCTGGTGAGATAACAGATGTACACTAACAACAAAGTCAACAAATGATAACATGAAGTCTCTGTGTTTGTGTCAGTGTGAACTGTACATCTTGAGATACAAGTACAGAGATAACATTTGAGTCTCTTCAATAAAGATGTAGTTGTGGGCCTTGTAAAACTGGGCTACATTGCATGACACGTCATTTGATTTCAATTCTTTTTTTCTCTTTAATATTTTTTCATCTCGATTTTGAGAAAAGATTCTTTTTTTTTCTTTGGTTGGGGTATATATAGATATAAAGATATGTATATGCCGGGTATATATAGATATTTAAGTATTTATATACTGAGTAAAAATAGGGATATATGTATGTATATACTGAGTATTTGTAGGTATATATGTATTTATATACTGGGAATATATAGGGATATATGCATGTATATTGTCACGTATTACGAATTGAATTCTAATTTTTAAAATGGCTTGCCTAGGGGAACGTGACAATAGAAAAGCAGTTGTGTCACTTATCTTAAGTCTGAATTTAATCAAAGACTTACAATGAATAACAAAAAAAAAATGACACAAGAAATCGGAAGGTAAACTATCAACTTAATGTTTAATCAAATATAAAGTTACAAGAAAGAAAAAAAATAAACATTTACTCAATACAGAATTGATGTGTTGACCAAAACCCTTTTACAAAAATGGCATGTAAAAATATTACAATACAAGAGTTTGAAAATGTAATTACAAATACAAGCAAGCAAGGCCTTGACAAAAAGAAAAAAAAAATCTTAACTTACACGATCAAGTGGTATACCACGCACGGGTCACGCAATGTCTCCGCTATTCTGTCTCACGGCTGTCTCCGTATGTCTGTCCGTCAACGTCACGCGGGCGGTCTTTATATAATCTACCGCGCGTCGACCTCAAGACAAATCCAGTGATTTCTAGAACCAAATACGTCATCAATTTCCCAGATCTAGAACGCTCTTCAAAGAGACAGAAAAAAAAACACCCTCCTTTCAACCAGAGGTACACACACAGGTCAAGGACCGGTCACTGTCTGTGTGGCTTGACGAATAAAAAAAAAATTTACTACACAAGGGGCAGACAACCTCCCCGTCTCTCGACCGCAACAGGTCAAAGAAAAAAAAACAACAATGCCTAGATACGTAACAATATATTGGGTGTAAATGGATACTAGTACACATATGTACTATTCCTCCAATAAATCAATAAACTGTGAATTCAAGAACTTTATTTAAGATTTTTTGATGCAGTTTAGAACTAATAAACAAACGAACAAATATACGGTAGGATTGGCTTGAAGTAGGTTGTTTTGTTTTACAAGTGACATTCCTCTCTGGAGCAGCCTTCGTTCCTAAGTGTTTATTAATAATAAATAATTTACTTCATAATTAATTCCATTGAATTTTTCTGATTCTTTTATGATAATGCTTCTATCAATGTTTCAATTTATCCATGCATGTTCAAATTACATGGTTCCGACAAGAGAAATTGAATGACGTAAGTAACACAATAAATAAGATGGTAAACAATGAACAATGTCATGCGAATGTTCTGATATCTCGTTGTAGTTTATTTCAACAGACAACACGAATATGTGTTCAACTGATAAAACACGTTTAAAGTAACAGCAAGTACACAGACTCATGCAAGTACACAGCCTCATACAGGTACGCAGCCTCATGCAGGTACACAGACTCATGCAGGTACACAGACTCATGCAGGTACACAGACTCATGCAGGTACACACAGACTCATGCAAGTACACAGACTCATGCAGGTACACAGACTCATGCAGGTACACAGACTCATGCAAGTACACAGACTCATGCAAGTACACAGACTCATGCAAGTACACAGACTCATGCAGGTACACAGACTCATGCAGGTACACAGACTCATGCAGGTACACAGACTCATGCAAGTACACAGCCTCATGCAAGTACACAGCCTTATGCAAGTACACAGACTCATGCAAGTACACAGACTCATGCAGGTACACAGACTCATGCAGGTACACAGACTCATGCAGGTACACAGACTCATGCAAGTACACAGCCTCATGCAAGTACACAGCCTCATGCAAGTACACAGCCTTATGCAAGTACACAGACTCATGCAAGTACACAGCCTCATGCAGGTACACAGACTCATGCAAGTACACAGCCTCATGCAAGTACAGAGACTCATTTACGAAATTAAAAGTTATACTTACCACATTATTTACAGAAATGACCTATTTTACTGCAACGCCTACATATTAGGTAACATAGAGATTTTACTTATGAAAACATATTAAAGTTGGGTACCATTGATTCGACAATAAGAGTTTTTACAAGTAATCTCCCATTTCATGAATCTTGTTTGAATTTGATTGATGTTTCATTAAATTTATAGGAAAAATATTTATAAATAATAAAAAAAAAATTAACTGATTTTAAAAAATCTCATTAAAAAATCCCAAATATAATATAGTTTCTAGGAACTAAATATACTGTATTGCTTTCATAGAAAGTAAAATTGAGATTAATATTTTAAATTGTGTTGATTCAAGGAGAATATCATGTAGTTACCTCCTTAATGAGTAGTTTAAAGTGAGTCTCAATCCCCATTCTACTTCCAAGCAAAGCATTTTATTTTTCAAGCAGCCAATGTGAACTGCAGTTTCCTTGACTTTACGCCACAATGGTTTATTGTTGAGTGAGTTCTAAAACAGTCCAGTGACAGCAGCTGATACGACCACAGTCACAACTACAGTCAAAACTATAGACACAGTCACAGCAACAGATACGACCACAGACACAACTACAGCCAAAACTATAGACACAGTCACAGCAGCAGATACGACCACAGACACAACTACAGTCAAAACTATAGACACAGTCACAGCAACAGATACGACCACAGACACAACTAAAGACAGAGTCACAGCAACAGATACGACCACAGACACAACTACAGCCAAAACTATAGACACAGTCACAGCAGCAGATACGACCACAGACACAACTACAGTCAAAACTATAGACACAGTCACAGCAACAGATACGACCACAGACACAACTACAGTCAAAACTATAGACACAGTCACATCAGCAGATACGACCAAAGACACAACTACAGCCAAAACTATAGACACAGTCACAGCAACAGATACGACCACAGACACAACTACAGCCAAAACTATAGACACAGTCACAGCATCAGGTACGACCACAGACACAACTACAGCCAAAACTATAGACACAGTCACAGCATCAGGTACGACCACAGACACAACTACAGTCAAAACTATAGACACAGTCACAGCAACAGATACGACCACAGACACAACTACAGCCAAAACTATAGACACAGTCACAGCAGCAAATACGACCACAGACACAACTACAGTCAAAACTATAGACACAGTCACAGCAACAGATACGACCACAGACACAACTACAGTCAAAACTATAGACACAGTCACAGCAACAGATACGACCACAGACACAACTACAGCCAAAACTATAGACACAGTCACAGCAACAGATACGACCACAGACACAACTAAAGTCAAAACTATAGACACAGTCACAGCAACAGATACGACCACAGACACAACTACAGCCAAAACTATAGACACAGTCACAGCATCAGGTACGACCACAGACACAACTACAGCCAAAACTATAGACACAGTCACAGCATCAGGTACGACCACAGACACAACTACAGTCAAAACTATAGACACAGTCACAGCAACAGATACGACCACAGACACAACTACAGTCAAAACTATAGACACAGTCACAGCAACAGATACGACCACAGACACAACTACAGTCAAAACTATAGACACAGTCACAGCAACAGATACGACCACAGACACAACTACAGCCAAAACTATAGACACAGTCACATCAGCAGATACGACCACAGACACAACTACAGCCAAAACTATAGACAAAGTCACAGCAGCAGATACGACCACAGACACAACTACAGCCAAAACTATAGACACAGTCACAGCATCAGGTACGACCACAGACACAACTACAGCCAAAACTATAGACACAGTCACAGCAACAGATACGACCACAGACACAACTACAGCCAAAACTATAGACACAGTCACATCAGCAGATACGACCACAGACACAACTACAGCCAAAACTATAGACACAGTCACAGCATCAGGTACGACCACAGACACAACTACAGTCAAAACTATAAACACAGTCACAGCAACAGATACGACCACAGACACAACTACAGTCAAAACTATGGACACAGTCACAGCAGCAGATACGACCAAAGACACAACTACAGCCAAAACTATAGACACAGTCACAGCAGCAGATACGACCACAGACACAACTACAGCCAAAACTATAGACACAGTCACAGCAACATATACGACCACAGACACAACTACAGCCAAAACAATAGACAAAGTCACAGCAGCAGATACGACCACAGACACAACTACAGCCAAAACTATAGACACAGTCACAACAACAGATACGACCACAGACACAGTCCGTTTTTCACCCCTAATACTTGTAATGCCATCAGCTATTTTATTATTGCTATTAATAGTTGTTGTTGATAAATCTGATAATCAGAGGCGGCCTCAGGGGCTGGTGAGTGGGGCAACTGCCCTAGACCTCGCACATTGGGGGGGGGGGGGCAGTGATATAGAGAATCTTTGTCACCGTCAGCCCGTCGTACAAATATTACTTGCCCTGATATGACACTCGTTCAGGGCCCTACGCATTGCTAGGGCCGCCTCTGTGAGGAGGAGGATGCAAAACAGAACAGTTTTAAAAAGAAAGCGACACATGAACATAAATATCTAAAGAGTGACAAGAAACATCTAAATGAACATCACCTTACCTTTTATCTTGTTACTATCAGTCTCTGACTAATGTGATACACATCGGGTCCAGGTAGAATGTAGATATCGTGTTGTCGTGTTGTTAAACAAACAAATAAGTGTCCAAGAACTGAATGGTTCTCGTTGTATCTTAAGAAGTCACATGACACTTAACATTTTTATTTAAACATTTTGAATAAACATTTGACAATGTTATTTGGCAGTTTATAAAATGACATTTTACATTTTTAGTGAAATGTTACAAATTTTATCATAGTTTATAGATAGGCGTTAATTTTTTTATACTGACAATATATGCAAAGGCATTCAACATTTTTAGTGAACTTAAACAATTTTAATGACAATTTATAGACTGGCAGCACAAGTTGTTATTTTTAATGACATTTAACTTTTTATTGACATTTTAAATGCTAGCTTTAATGTCAGTGTCTTAATGTTTTCTAGAACTCAATTTTCAAAGTGGTTAACAGATGCACATTTTGACGCTGAGCGATAGAAAAAAATAATTTGTAAATCAATCTTTAAGAAAACTTCCATCAGTGTTAAGAGTATTACGAGTGAAATTACTTGATCTCTGGCATATGAAATGTCTTAAGCGTCCAAGGACTATTCTTGAGTGATTTAGTATTAGGAAAATGCAGTCTATGGGAAAATGTTACTACAAAATAAAAGTCATAAGTGAAATATGTACCTATATATGGAGACTAGATTTTTAGCTTTCATTTGTATCTGGAGTAAAAAAAATATCGGTAGTCTAATACTTATTTTATGTAAGGGCCGGTCTTAGGGCACAACCTATGCGGCCGCAGTGGGTCCCGCACTTTCATAGGCCCCGCGCTAATTCTAGTTGCAAATTATTAAATTAAACCATTTGACCTTATAACAGGGTTCCTGCTGTCCGCAATCCGTTTCGCATAGAGCTAAGCAATCTGAGTTTGACCAAGGTTTTTCGATATCCCCAGTATCAGAATTGTCACTGGGTATGACGCATTCCTCTACTACTACGTCGGGGCACGGGCAAGATAGAGCCTAGCTCATGGGCGCAAAAGATCCGCCCAACTCAGCCCGCGAAAGCCGTGCCAGTCAGCCCAATTTTGCCCATAAGAGAGACCCGCGAATCAGCCGAGCTCCAGGAGAACCCGACCAACCCTCGAGTTGGTGTCCAGCGCTATCCGCTTTTCGGAGAACCCGTAAGTTTCTTACTCACCGTTGCCTCGGGGCCCCACAGGGGAGGGGGGACTGGACATAACCCCTTTGATTTCCTTTTACACTTGCCGGCTGCTCATTCATCAGCGGCAAGCAACCAGTACCCTTGGCCACCCCTCTGAAGAGCGGGCTGTTCACTCGGCGACCACGATGAGGTGGTACTGGAACGCCGAAGGCTACGCAATCTGTAGGGCCGGCCCTGTTTTATGTATATGACATTTTATAGGCAGTTACAAGTACTGTAGAATTTAATGTTAGAGGTCTTCCGTTTGAAGCACTAAATGAACTCAACATGTAAAATGTATCACAGCTTATCTCTATGTGACTGTTTCACAGCTTTAAAAAAAAAAAAAAAGTAAAATTCCCCTTTCAGACTCTGCGATCTATAGGGCAGATGTTGTTAAGGTCTTGTTTCTTTGGCCAACGGTTAACGAGCAGGGTGTCATGTGACCAGCACAACGACCAATCGTCTTTGCTTTCCCCAACGAAAGTCAGGTGCCCATCAGAGTTGGGTGGACTAAGGGGGGGGGCCCTGAAAACCCAAACTTCAAAATCCCAGTCTTCGAACCCAGTACCCAGCTTAACCATTCAGCCGCCGCGCCCCCTGTTTTACTACGTATTTGAAATAAAGGGGCTAATGAATAGAGGAAATACAGGACTATTAATACAACATGATCTGCCACTCTTGAGATAGTTAGTTGGCAACACTTCTTAACATTTTGTGTGTGCATATTGTAAAATCTTTCCATATCTTTCTCCTTTTATTTTCTTGCATGTTTCTTGAGTTTGTTTACTTTACCCAGCATTTGTCCATATCAGTTATTCTTCTTTTCCTATGATACTGTATAGATCTAACATGTTTTAAATAACATAAACGTTTATCTTAAAAAAAGATCACTATAAACAGACAGCACTGAACTGTGTTTTAAAAATGTATTATTAAAATTGTAATAGCTCTATCAACGGTTCTCAAGATCGAGTACGAGTTTTAATAGCATAGATATATATCTGTTATTGTGAACTGAAGGGAGCAGTGTAATGTCATGTTTTTTTGTTTGAAAAGAGGTCAAGAAAGGATAGGAAGAGAATAGTAGTCTTGTGAATCGCTGCATTAAGGAACTGTAATCCTTTAATCGCAGTGAAGGTGAGATATAATAAGGTTATCCCCCTTGGTTTCATGTTGCTCTTTTAGCACCTCAAGTCAATGCTAAAATAATAATAATAATATTGCTTATTACAAATACTCACCACAAGAAGTTCTCGAGTCTACGGATCATCTACTGTAATGGGATAGGCCTATTTTGACCGACAAAACGGTAGACTTTAATCGCCCTGATTTGCTGCTCATCGATAAATAGAAAGGGCCGCTACCATAATAGACATCGCCATACCACTGTCTCAGAATTAAAAAGAATCTGAGCTGGAAAAACAATGAAAATATGGGAACTTTGGCTTGGAGATTAAGCGTTTATGGAAATCATCAAAAACAACAATATACCCCATTGTCATATCAACTGAGGGGATAATAACAACTGACCTCACAGACACCTTCAAAGCCTTTAACATTCCTAGGAACATTCTCGTTGCCTGTCAGAGGGCGGTACTTCTCCAGACTGCCACATCACCAGAAAATTCCTCGGTGGAAACTGATAAAGGGACTAAGATGAATTTTGTTTCCCTTTAACGAAACTCGACCCTGGCTTCGCCAGAGAATGAACACTCGTTGTTTTCTAACATAATAATAATAATAATAATAATAATAATAACAAGGCGGCTTCATTAGCACGACTCAGAGCAGGTCATCTCTACCTTAAAACTGAAGACTTAGTTACAGCAATACAGTACCGAGCAATTAGGACACAAAATTACGAGAAACATATCCTAAAACTCAATATTATTCACAAATGCCGAAAATGTCTATGTTCACTAAGCCTGAGACGGCAGATTAATATAAAGGATACTAATTCAGCTTATATCAACACTTTAATCAAGCACTATTTCTTTCTCTTGTTTGAGAAACAAAAAAAAAAGTAATTTATTACCAATAGTTAATTAACTAATCAGTTAATTTTTAGCGGCCCCCGAAAGGGGAAAAGACGCTATTAGTTTTGTGTGGAATGTCTGTCCGTCCGTCCCGTTTAGATCTCGTAAACTAGAAAAGATAATGAAAATCCGACATCATGATATTTTGACCTTTCAAAGTTTTGTCTTTTCTGAAAGTGAAAAATCTAATTTTTTAAATCAACTATGCAAGCAATTTTTTCATAAAATTACACCATTTTTACAACTATTCCCTATTGATAGTAACAAACAATGGTAGATTATTTACGATAAGGGAAATACACATATGCAAAATATGAACGAATTTTTTGTCAAATTTTTTTTTTTTTTTTTCTACAATTGTATTGCTAAGTTATAAACGTTATGTCATACTAACTACTACTGGGAATACTAAACGAAAACGAATTTTTTTTAAGTAAATGTTTTTTATTTTGAGGCTTTCAATCATCATCATCATCATCAAACTCCATTAGAGTCAGGGCTTGAGAGGCTCAAATCCTCTCTTGCAAAAGCCCTGGACAGAAACCCTGCTGTCTTGCGTAGTGCATAAATGTCGCCATACAGGTCGAGAATTTTGGGTTTCCCAGACCTGTCGAGACGGAGATCAGCAAGTCTGGGGCAGTCAAACAGAATATGAGGCACAGTTTCCTCTTCTTCCCCGCAGTGGGGGCACCGTGAATCAAAATTTGGCCATAGCCGCGAGAAATATGAGCCAACAGGACAGTGGCCTGTCCTGCACTGTGCTATAATAGCTTGCTCAGGCCTGGACAGCCTCCACCACGGGGAAGTGCGGTCAGGGCGCCTCATGCGCTCCCAGACTCCACGGGCTTTTTGGGACTTGTCCCAGCACTCAAACCACTTTTCCATTTCTGTTTTTTGTATTATAGCCAGGGCTTGATGAAAGCTTACAGCCTCATCAGTGGGTGGAATTTGCCCTCCCTGGTGGGCCAAAGAGTCTGCAATTGTGTTGCCAGTCACACCTATGTGACTCGGTACCAACTGCATAATTACAGGGGTGCCATAGCGTTGTTTAATGTTATGTGAAGCCATGATGACAGTGTTGATATTGGGGGGCCGGGGTTTTGCAAAGCCTGTAGTACAGATTTTGAGTCAGTGACCACAACAATCTGAGTTGCCCTCAAATGTCCCTCGCCGAGTTGAGAGTCAATGACTTTTAAGGCTTCACAGACTGCCATGGTCTCCGCATCAAAACTGCAAACACTACCACATGGTCCAAAGATTTTTCGACTGTGTAAGAGCCAAGAAAGTCGATGTAGGCTCCATAGCCTGCTCTTCCAGAATCTATTGATGCCGACCCATCAGTGTATGCAAAAATAACACTGGGCTTGAAGGTATTAATGGTCTCCAGAGCTAGGATTTGAAGGTCGTTAGATGAACGGCTTTGCTTAGTGGCATTAGGGTCTACTAATTTCAAGCGTTGGGCGTCACCAAGGGGGAAGGGGACAAGGGGGAAGGGGATGAAAGCGTTGAATGTTTTGTCGGTTGGTGGAGAGGCCAGCTTCATCAGATAGTCTAGTGGCATGATGCATAAAAGACTGCATCTGGATACGTCTTCTGCATCTCCAACCATCCACTAGTTTTCTAGCTGGGAGGTATTCATCCAACCTTTTATACCGCTCATAGCAGGTCAGTACTGACCATTCCCTCCTAAGGTTTAGTGGACCTATGTTAGCCATTATTTCAGCCGCATTTACTGGACTTGTCCTAAAGGTTCCACAGACAAATCTTAGTGCTTGGGACTGTATTTTATCAAGTTGTTCAAGAGCAGTCCTAGAGCCATAAATTTGCACAGGTAGGGTGTAGTCTATCTGTGATCGGACTGCTCCTAAATACAGAGATCATAGCATGTCTGCTCGGGCTCCCCACTTCGTGGATGCCAGCTTCCGCACAATGCAAAGTTTCCCTGAGGCCTTTCTTACAACATCCTGGATGTGCTCACACATTTTTAGTTTGCGATCTAAAGTTACACCAAGGTACTTGGGTTGCTTTTCCATGCTGAGAGCCACTCCGTTGAGGGAGAGCCGGAAAGGTTGCCTGAGAATGCTAGTCCCGAGCGTGAACAGAGAATAGACCGTCTTGGAGGTGTTTATTTCTAGCCTCCATTTTTGTGTGTATGAGCAGAGCGTATGGAGATCTTCTTATAACACTTTTTGTATAGAGGTCGCGCTCCTTCCGGATTTCCAAAGGACAATATCATCAGCATATAGCAGCTTTTGGCATTTTAGCTGAGCCGGTAGGTCATTTATGAAGGCCGTGAAAAGGGCGCATGACAGGACGGAGCCCTGGGGGAGGCCGTGCTCGAGGGTCATTTCCCCTGAGACTTCTCCGTACATCCTTGTTCTTATTGTACGCTCTTGTAGGAAGTCTCTAATCAAGTAATATATCCGTCCCCGCACCCCCACGGCTCTTATCTTCTGAAGCAAACCAGGCCGCCATACTTTATCATATGCCTGTTTTAAGTCAATGAAGACTGCGTATGTGCTTTCGGTCCTTTGGAATCCATCTGCTACGCTCTGCACAAAGGCTTTCAATAAGAGATTGACCCTTACAGAACAACTTGATCAATTTGGTAATTACTATATGACATCAGTTAGGCCACATGGCACTTCTCCTTTCTCCTTCACTTTTTCCTATCCCTTGGTCTTCTGGACCGTTGGGGACACCACACAAGATCTGTCAATCTTGTTTCTCCATTCTTCTCTGTCATTTGTCTTTGATAGATTTTCATTCTGATATTCTTTCTGAAAATATTAAAACCTGCCTTTTTACCTGCCTGGGTGGACCACTTTTGGGCCGATTTTGAGTTTGTGTTCCCACACAAACTGTCGGAGAAATAACATGTACACACTTTTGGCCTGACAGACACATAGACCGACATACAGACAGACAGGATGAGTTGATAAAAGCTTTCTAAAAAAGGCATTTATAAAATTAAAAGAACGAGGAACGACCTGAATTTGAACTCATGGCTCAAGCCTTCTTAGGCTTCTCAAGCCAACATGGTAACACCTCTACTAGTGGAGAGCTTATGAACATTGTCTCGACCTATTTTTACAAAGCTTATATGTATGTCTGTCTGTGTATCAGTCTGTCTGTCTGTCTGGCCAAAAGTTTGTAAACTTTATTTCTCCGACACCTCAACATTAATTTATTAATCTCTTGAATCAATAATGCATTACATTCGGAAATGTCCGAATACGATAGTCCTTTCAAGAACGCGATAGTCCTTTCAAGAACGCGATAGTCCTTTCAAGAACGCGATAGTCCTTTCAAGAACGCGATAGTCCTTTCAAGAACGCGATAGTCCTTTCAAGAACGCGATAGTCCTTTCAAGAACGCGATAGTCCTTTCAAGAACGCGATAGTCCTTTTAAGAACGCGATAGTCCTTTCAAGAACGCGAAAGTCCTTTCAAGAACGCGATAGTCCTTTCAAGAACGCGATAGTCCTTTCAAGAACGCGATAGTCCTTTCAAGAACGCGATAGTCCTTTCAAGAACGCGATAGTCCTTTCAAGAACGCGATAGTCCTTTCAAGAACGCGATAGTCCTTTCAAGAACGCGAAAGTCCTTTCAAGAACGCGATAGTCCTTTCAAGAACGCGAAAGTCCTTTCAAGAACGCGATAGTCCTTTCAAGAACGCGATAGTCCTTTCAAGAACGCGATAGTCCTTTCAAGAACGCGATAGTCCTTTCAAGAACGCGAAAGTCCTTTCAAGAACGCGATAGTCCTTTCAAGAACGCGATAGTCCTTTCAAGAACGCGATAGTCCTTTCAAGAACGCGATAGTCCTTTCAAGAACGCGATAGTCCTTTCAAGAACGCGATAGTCCTTTCAGAACCGATGTTGGATCTAGATCTAGATTTGGTCTTTATTCAACTTGACATGTATTTATATATTACTTTGAAAAACTGTAACTCTCAAATTTTCCCCTGTGAGAAACTTAGCATTCTCTTCTTAGCGATATGTACCCACTGCTTACTTTTATGGGTAAATCGTTAGAGACATTTTTGAGCAGAGCTGTCCAGGCTCCTGGATCCAGATTCCATGAAGTTTTCACTTGAATAGAGGATGTAAAAAGAAAATTTGTACTAAGCCGGTTCCACTCTCGAGAAAATAAACTCCTCAACCACCTTGACTCCCGCAAATCGAGTTGATTCACTTGATGTGTTATAGAATAAGTCAAATTGGGATGTGAACACAAATTGTTGTGCCGTTTTTGCCATGTGATGATTTCTGTTTATTAATTGCTTGGTATTTCCTTTTATATTAATCCTAGTTTAAACAGAATCATCTTGCCGGAGATTGTATAAATGACTTGATAATACGCTGAAGAAACATCTATGTTCTCGTCTAACTTCTTTATTAAACTTCTTTAAATTACACATATTTGTAAGTTCTCAATTCAATAACAACTTACTTTAATATCTTAATAAAATGAAACTTTATAATACTATAACCTTAACTGATATAACATACCATTATGTAGGCCACATGATACAAATTCAATTAATGTAACTTCAATTACTGGGCCCGCAAACGCTTAAACACATGACCGTTACTATCAAAAAAATTGTTACATTGCTTGGACCCCGACGAACTAACTTTCCCCTAATTAATACTTCTCTAAATCGTACTTTTCAGAATCATAGAAACTTCTATCCTAAATATTTTATTCACTGTGACCTTCTAGACACTGACTTTTAAATTTGTTTTGTTCCCTGACCTCTTTCCCTTATTGCATGATTATAAGCGTGTTTGCTCTGGACTTCTATGACCTGACCCCGGCTTCTTGAAACAGATCGAATTAGGTCACAGTATCGACTCGTGACAAAGACCACGGAATATTTAAAAGGGTTTAGCACAATCCAAACATTTTTTTCCTACACACTACATCAAGATAAGGTGTTGTGAACGGTCATTGACTTGTAGCACCAAACTACTGTTAGACAACTCAACCACTCTAGGCATACCATTACTTAACTTATAAAACTTGAAATAACTTGAGTAGTTTTTTTGTGAACAATACTAAATAGAACTTTTATTCAAATATAAACAAATTCAGCTTGAAATGGAATCACTGTATAGACTATAGTAAAAATACAAACGGTATTCTGAACAAAAGAAAACTCATTACAATAACACGTTTTTTCACTCTCGCGCTCTGGAATCGTGTGTCCTTTCTGACGACAATGCCGTTTTTCTTGCATCATTCGCAACCAATCGCTAACCTCTTCCCACCGTCATCATAGAAACACACACATACACTCCTTAACATGAGGACATCAAAAAATGTCCCGACTCTCTTCCGATGAGTAAAAGTAATTACATTTGTCCACAAAAGTTGATGTTTCTGCTTATTAGGGATGTTTCATTTGTCTCCAAGAGTTGATGTTTCTGTTTACTATGGATGATTCTATTTTCTCATAAGAAATGGTTTATCTCCCTTCATGGGCGTAGCCAGGATTTTTTTTCGGGGAGGATTTTGGGGGGGGGGGATTTTTTTCTCCACCCCCCCCCCCACGAAAAAAATTATACATATATAAAATAATATATATATATGTTCGTATGGATGGATGTGTGTGTACATAATTAATCTCGATTACATTCTGACCCTTCATTCTTTTGGAAGACGTTTATTGTGCCCTTGAATAGGTTCTTCCTGGAGTTAGTGAAAAAATTGTAGACTCTTCGCCCTTGCCAGCGCGTGGCGGGGCCCCGTCGCCAAGCACTATTTCTGGTATTGAAAGCCAACTAAATGCATATTCTGAGGTACCTACAGTGCATTATTTTGCTATTCAAAAGTTTTATTTCAAAAATCTAATGTGCTATTCTTACTGACTTAGACCCTTCCACGCCGTTCGGCGCATTTGCTGGCAAGCTGTTTCGACAAAAATCTGTCACTGGTAATGTCTGAAGCCTCTTCCCACCTGCTCTGAGAACCTCCAAAAATGTGTGGCCCCACGTTGTACTAGGATGTCATCGCAACTCTTATTATGCATAATTCAACTTGTCGGAGAACATGTTCCGCAAACCTCATGCGACGCTCTGTCACAACCTTACTAAGGGGTCGACTCCCACTTCGGCATAGGATTTCTATGATTTAGAACTGATCTCTATCTCCTAAAACCCGTCTTAGCCATCTTTGTAGAGCCACATTTAGTGTTTTTCAATTTCGGCAGATGACTATTCATTGCACTTTATTTATGGAGCCCAGCCACTGGTAGACATGTGTAACTGCTCTTGACTACGATCTTGGGATTAGGTGACTATTTTGCTTTAGATGTTATATCGAAAAGGGAAGTTTTATCGTCAAAATCATCTGTTGGTGGGTTTTAAACTTAAATATATCTGGAGTTGTTGTTTTTTATATTCAAAACCATATTCATTTACGGTCATAGAATTAGGTGTCTGTAGTTCTCGGCGTTCCAGTACCACCTCATCGTGGTCGCCGGGAGAACACTCCGCTCTTCTTGAGTGGCCAAGGGTACTGGTTGCTTGCCGCTGATGAATGAGCAGCCGGCAAGTGTAAAAGGAAATCAAAGGGGTTATGTCCAGCCCCCCCCCCCCCTGTGGGGCCCCGGGGCAACGGATAGTAAGAGACTCACGGGTTCTCCGAAAAGCAGATTGCGCTGGACACAAACTCGAGGGTTGGTCGGGTTCTCCTGGGACTCGGCTGATTCGCGGGTCTCTCTTTGGGCAAAGACTGGATTGACTGGCGCGGCCTTAGCGGGCTGCGTCGGGCGGACTGGTCGGCGTCCACGAGCTAGGCCCTATCTAGCCCCTGTGAGGTAGTAGAGGAACGCGCTTCCCAATAAGCAGTTTCGATTCTGGGGATATCGAGCAATCCTCACACAACCACTCTTCTCGTAAGCGAGCTCTTGCCATACGGAGGTGGTGACCAGTGGTTCGGACTTCCCGCACCCTATAATCCCGGACTCTCTTGCAGGCCCTGTGTACACTACTTTCTAATCGGCAATAACTAAGGCCGCCAACGGCCTTCGACTTCTGTGCAAACATGAATAATATACTCCAAACCAGAAAACCCGGGTACGAGCAGACCCGAACAGGCTCCGTCGCGCGGGTAGTGGGCGGCAGGCCCGACAACGAAAAATCCTCTACTACTCGCCCCGTGGTTCCGATCCGGCGGAACCTGTCAACCACGTAAAATTAGCGAAGGTTCCCCTTCCCAGGACAAAGCCCTCTTCCCAGGCTACACTGCATTCGTTCTTCCCTCGGAAGAACGGTAGCCAAGTTGTGGCTAGCCAACCACACCAACCTGGTGATCATGTCCCGCACCAGGCCCAACCAACTATTACCATCCAAAAGGCCCAACCGACTACGACCAACGAAGCGAGGACCATCGGTTCTCCAAAACACCAACCATTACAACGGTTTGTCGCTTCCCTTAGGGAGCGATAAACTTAGCCAGATAAAAGTACTTCAGCTATGAGGCACTACGCCAAACAGCTGAGTTCCTTACCTAGGTCTCCCTGCCATGTCACCAATTAGAGTTCATCTCAGGTGTCTGTAGTTTGCTTTAGAAATAATATTGAAGAGAGGCTTTCAACCTTAAATCACTCTGTAGGGGGATTTTAATCTCAAAACTATCTTGGGGGTTTTAAACTTTTAAAAAAGCCATCTGGAGGAGAGGGCTTGAAACTCAAAATCCCCAATTGGCTTGGCTACGCTCAAAGAATTTTAGTGTGTAATTTGCTTTTTTTTATATTGAAGGGGTATTTTTTACATCAAACCCCTTTGAAGGGAAATTTAAACTCAAAACTTCCAATAGGCTTGGTTATGCTCATAGCATTTTGATTGTGAAATTTATTTATTTTTATTTTGAAGATTTATTTTTTAGCTTCAAACCCCGCTAGCGGGGGGGGGGGAGGGGGGTGGTTAAACTATAAACCCCTTTAGCTATGCTCATAGTATTTTGAGTGCGTAATTTGCTTTTTTATATTGAAGAGGTATTTTTAGCTTCAAACCCAGTTGAGGGGTTTAAACTCAAAACCTTTTTGGCTACGCTCATACAATTTTGAGTGTGTAATTTGCTTTTTTATATTGAAGAGGGATTTATCGTAAATATTGGAGAGGGGTTTAAAATCAAAATCTTCCTTAGATGTGCTCTTGGAATTTGGGGATTGTCGTTTGCATTTTTTTGTATTATAGAAGAGGGGTATTTAAATGCAAAACCCCCTGGTAGGGGATTTTAAACTCAAAACCCCTTGGTAGTGGGTTTCAAACTCAAAACCCCCTGGTAGGGAGTTTTAAACTCAAAACCCCCTGGTAGGGAAATTTAAAATTAAAACCCCTGGTAGGTAGTTAAAACTTAAAACCCCCTGTTAAGGCTTTTCAAACTCAAAACCCTCTGGTAGGGGTTTTTCAACTCAAAACTACATGTAGGTGGTTTTAAACTCAAAACCCCCTGGTTTTTGTGGTTTCAAACTAAAAACCCCCTTGACTGTGCTAAGGCAAGTGATGGTTTAATTTTGAAATTTCACCTAAAATAAACAAAATTAAAGCAAAAGATCAGTCACTAAACTCCGACAACCCCCTACGGGGAGGAATTTCATTTCGGGGGGGGGGGTTGTTGAATCCCCGCCCCACCGGCTACGCCCATGTCTCCATTACTTTGAATCCACTTGGCATGTGACCTAGCAGTCAGAACTGCTAAAGTGCGTTCATTTTGCAACAAACACATTTAGACTACAACCGCTTCCATATGTTTGAAACTTGCAACTTTCCTGCATACCTTGGTCAGGGCACCACAACCACGAACAATATGGTCAGAGCACCACAACCACGCACAATATATATCTTTTGCCTAATCATGTTTGACAGGATCAACAGACATTAAGTCCCGGTAGTGCACAAAGTCCCCTAACTTCTAATTAAACGGCATTTAATTATAAAACACGATTACTTCCCTTTGATTGAAAAACAATATTTAAAAAAAATGATTCAAACTTATGTAAACGCGGCAGAAATAGCAACATGAAAATAACACACAAATAATAATATTTGGATAAACATTGAGAGAACAAATAGAATGAAATTACACCTAAAGGCAAATAAGAACATTGAACAGAATTATATGTATGAGTCTGATGTTTTCATCATACCATCACTTATTTCAACATCAGCATTCATTTATTTTACCACACTTGCCTTTGGTGAAAATTATCCCATAATATCGCAAATAACATCCGCTTCTCTAAAAGCACATTATAGATAATCACTAAATAGAATGTCTACATCTGGTAGAAACTGAATGAAAGAGATATCTCAGAATTGTTTACGCCTATGAAAATAATAATTTTAACGTCTTCGATTCCGAAAATTAAGGATGAGCAATATTTCAATCCAGTAAGAGTAAGTTGTGTTTTTTAAAATAACTATTGGTTGGATGTTAAAGTATTGTTGTTTTTTTTTTGTTGTTTTTTTTTTGTATATAACTTTTCCAAATACTTTCAATAACATCTATACAAGATATGTAGAGCACTTCGATGATCACTAGGGATAGAAGTGGTTGACAATGTTTGGGGTCTGGACTACATGGTCAAAAGATAAGCACGACACAAGACTGCCTTAGTGTTTTGCGAGACACAAGACTGTCTCAGTGTTTTGTGAGACACAAGGCTGTCTCAGTGTTTCGTGAGACACAAGACTGTCTCAATGTTTCGTGAGACACAAGACTGTCTCAATGTTTCGTGAAACACAAGGCTGTCTCAGTGTTGCGTGAGACACATGACTTTCTCAATGTTTCGTGAGACACAAGACTGTCTCAATGTTCCCGTTTACTAGCATAAGATGTCCACGAGTGAAAACGAGGCCTTTATAAATGTAAGTCCAGGCAAGAAAACGTGGTTTATTTTTGTTCCAATACGCTTCTTCAACGTATAACTTCATAGACTTTCTGGGTAGATTGGTGGATAAACCTAGGCACGAATCTCGAAAACAGCTCTAACGATTTTTCTACCTAGAACGTAGTTGCTGTATGTCGTTGTGAAAAGAACTACTAGCTCGTTAGCCTAATGGAACACAACACTGGCTTGACCTTTAGACCTTTTCAAAATAAAAAAAAGAAAGCAATTCGGCTAGAGAACGAGAGAACATGTATGGAACTAAAGTCTTCGGGTTTGGGCATGTATGCCCTATTCATCGAAACGTTTAATAAGTCAATTTTCAGGAACACACTGTGCATCGGCATCTAACATTCAATAGTTATTAAGAGAACAAAATCAGCGCTCTGTATGTTGTATAAAGGAGTTGTTTTTTTTTTCAAGTATTTTTAAAATGTTTTTCATGTTTGTTTATAGTTTCCATTACTTAAGATTTACAGCATGCGTGTATCTTTATAGCCTTACAAACATAATAGTTTTGTTGAGATCAGGTTGGAGAAAACTGAGACCTATTAAACTCAAGCAAAGTGCACTCTTCAACAAGAGCATGATGACCTCTGCTCACTATGTTATCAGCACTGATTCATGGAAGATCCTTCGTATCTGAGCCATAATACTTCTACAGGATGTTAAATATCCGATTTATTGCCAAGTTGATTGGACAATATCTGGGGATGTTATTGAACTCCTTGATGTCTGTTCCCATGGGTAAATGACTTGGCAGACAAGGAACACGGTTAAAAAAGATTTAGATGGTGAACACTTCTACAAACAAATATTTGTGAAGTACCAAAGGCTGATTTAATTAGTCGTCATTACTTTATGGACTTAAACCAATATTAGTTCACTAAGTTAAAACAACAATAAATAAAAAATTAAACTATTGCGGCCTAATTTTTGCATATATATTTTTTTTCTGGACAACTTTATATATATATATATATATCATGTGCGTAGCCAGGATTTTTTTCGGGAGGGGGACTCCCCCCCCATCGCAAAAAAATATCTATATGTATTTATGTGTGTGTGTGTGAACATTATCTCTATTACATTCTGACCCTTCATTCTTTTGGAAGACGTTTATTGTTCCCTAGAATAGGTTCCTCCTCGAGGGGGTCTGGGGGAGCGCTAGGCTCGCCGCCAAAGACTATTTCTGGTATTGAAAGTCTACAAAATGCATATTTTGAGGTATCTACAGTGCATTTTCCTGATATTGAAAGGTTTTATTTCAAAAATCTAATGTGCTATTCTTAGTGACTTTGACCCTTCCGATCCGTTCGGCGCCTTTGCCGTCAAGCAGTTTCTACAAAAATCTGTCACTGGTAGTGTCTGAAGCCTCTTCCCACCTGCTCTGAGGACCTCCATGAATGTGTGGCGCCAAGTTGTACTAGGATGTCGTCGCAACTCTTCTTATGCGTAATTCATTTTGTCGGAGAACATGTCCCGCAAACCTCACTCGACGCTCTGTCACAATTTTACTAAGGGGTCGACTCCCAGTTCGGCAAAGGAATTCCTGATCTCTATAACTGACTCCTAAAATCTGTCTTAGCCATCTTAGTTGAGCCACATTTAGTCTTTTTCAATTTCGGCAGATGACTATCCATGCACTTTATTAATGAAGCCCCGCAACTGGTAGAAATGTGTAACCTCTCTTGAATACGCTCTTGGAATTAAGTGACTTTGGTTTTTATATCGAAAAGGGAAGTTTTATCATCAAAATCATCTGTTGAGATTTTTAAACTAAAAAAATCTCTTGAGTTTTTTTGTTTTTTTTTAATTCAAAACCCCATTTAGCTACGGTAATATAATTTAGTAACTGTAGTTTGCTTTAGAATAATATTGACGATAGAAGTTTTCCACCTCAAAATGATCTGTAGGGGGATATTAAACTCAAAACCATCTGGGGGGGGGGTAAACTTTTTAAAAAATGCCATCTGTAGGAGAGGGGTTTAAACTCAAAACCCTCAATTGGATTGGCTACGCTCAAATAATTTTAGTGTGTAATTTGCTTTTTTTATATTGAATAGGTGTTTTTTAGCATCAAAACGCTCTGAATGGGGGTTTAAACTCAAAACTCCTTTTGGCAACGCTCATAGCATTTTAAGTGCATAATTTGCTTTTATTCTTACACTGAAGATGTATTTTTTAGCTTCAAACCCCGCTGGCGGGAGATTTAAACTCATAACCCCTTTTGCTACGCTCATAGATTTTAGTGTGAGTAATTTTCTTTTTTTATATTAAAGAGGTATTTTTTAGCTTCAAACTTCACTGGAGGGGCATTTAAACTCAAAAGCCCTTTAACTACACTCATAAAATTTTGAGAGTATAATTTGTTTTGTTTTTATTTTTAAAGAGGTATTTTTTACCTTCAAATCCCGCTGAAGGGGGGTTTAAACTTAAAACTGAGTCAAAGCCCACTTAGCTACGCTCATAACATTTTAAGTGCGTAATTTGTTTTTGTTTTTTTTTGTTTATATTGAAGATTTATTTGTTAGCTTCAAACCCCACTGAAGAAGGGGAAGGGGTGTACAATCAAAACCCTCTGGCTACGCTCATAGAATTTTGAGTGTGTAATTTGCTTTTTTTTTATATTGAAGAAAGGGGTTTATCCTACATTTTCCAGGGGGTTTTAAAATCAAAATCTTCCTTAACTGTGATCTTGGAATTTGGGGATTGTTTGCATTTTTTTATTTGTTTTGTTTTATAGAAGAGGGGATTTAACTGCAAAACTATTTAAACTCAAACCCCAATGGTAGAAGGTTTTAAACTTGAACCCCCCCCGGTAGAGGATTTTAAACTCGAACCCCCCTGTAGGGGGTTTTAAACTGGAACCCCCTGGTAGGGGGTTTTAAACTCAAAACCCCTGGTAGGGGGTTTTAAACTCAAAACCCCTGGTAGGTGGTTTAAACTCAAAACCCTCTTGGTTGTGCTAGGGCAAGTGATGGTTTAGTATTAAAATCTCAACTAAAATAAACAAAATCAAAGCAAAAATCAGTCACTAAATTCCGATCTCCCCCCCTTCATTTCGGGGGGGGGGGGATTTGAACCCCAAACCCCCCCTGGCTACGCCCACTCTTCAGTCGTAGAACGACTATGGTTCATCTCAGAGCACACTTCCACATGTGGCTGTGAAGCCCTATTTTGGAGAGACACTTCCGTCCACAGATAGCGCAGGTTAAGGTCGCTTTTGCTTCGGTGGTAGAGGAGCTGGCCGTTTTTCGGATAGTGCGTTTTTCTTCCTGAGCTGAGACCCATGTACTTTCACTGTCCATAGCTTTCTTGGTCACTGTCTCTCTCCATCTGTTGCGGTCTAGAGCTATGTCTTCCCAATTATCAGTATTGGTGTTCAATGATTTGAGGTCACGTTTTATTACATCTATGTAACGGAGGTGGGGGCGACCAATTTTTCTTGTACCAGTCGCGAGTTGTCCATAGAGGATGACTTTCCGGATGCGTTTGTCCTCCATCCGGCGAACATGTCCAAGCCAGCGCAAACGGCGTTGTCTGAGGGCTGTAAAGATGCTGGGAATAGCTGATCGCGCAAGGATCTCAGTATTGCACACTTTTTCTTTCCATGTGACATTCAAGATCCTACGGAGACATCTCAAATGGAATGAGTTTAGTTTTCTCTCTTGCTTTGCGTAGGTGGTCCATGATTCACTGCCATACAACAGTGTACTCATAGCGCATGCCTTGTAGACTTCCACTTTGGTCACCGTAGTTAGCTTATGGTTTTCTCAAACTCTTGGTCTGAGTCTAGCGAATGTCGAGGCAGCCTTCCCTATGCGTTTTTTCATCTCCTCTTCTAGGGACAGGTCATCTGTAATTGTGGATCCCAGATAGCAGAATTCGTTTACGGCGTCCAGCTTGTTATCGTCAATGAGGATGGAGGGTGGTGCTGTAGTAGGTGGTCCCATAACATTTGTTTTCTTCGTGCTAATAGTCAAGCCATATTCTTTACAGGCCCGAGAGAAGCGGGACATTAGTGACTGAAGTTCCTCTTGCGTGTGTGCCATATATATATCAAGGTCTTGAAAATTTAGACAGCCTATGATGGTTGTCTATGATGGTTATCTATGATGGTTGTCTATGATGGTTGTCTATGTTGGTTGCCTATGATGGTTCTTTATGATGGTTGCCAATGATGGATGTCTATGATGGTTGTCTATTTCAGATAAGAAATGTCTTATAAACACAACACGTCTAGCATTAGATATTAATGAAACATCGCCTGAGATTTCAAACCAGTTAAAGATCGCAGTCATCAAATACTTGCAGATTGTTTTATACATTTCTGAAGTGAAAGTCATACCAACCTCGCCCAAACCTTCTAATGGACGCAGAGGATGGCAGCGCTTGGGCTAGAACATAGTCCCATCCTGATGACAGTCATAACGCTGACCACTTGAGCATCTATTTGATATGTGGTACAATGAGGGTGCACTGTTGTTTTTTTAGTTTTTATATGCTTTGGTCCTCAACGTAGACATTGGTTTCCACTCACATATGAATTTTTCAAAGGAAGTCTGCACTGGTTTCATTAGAGTTAATTTTAATGGTTCACTAACCCATTTAACAAATATTACAAATTATGTAAGAAATGTTATGTAAATAATGACTAGCGAATTTGATTTCCTTCCTTGTTTCCAGAAAGTTAAAAAAAAGAGTTTGTTAGAATCTACAATGTTATCGTAATTTGAAATATTATAGCTTGATCTAGACAAAATTTCTTTGAAGACTAATGCATGCCAATGTTTTGGAAAAGTATGTGTCTGTCTTTGATCAACATGTGTCTATGTTTTAAAGAAAAGTGAATTTTTTTTTGTCCATTCCCTGTAAAATTGAAGTGTTGTTTTGTGAAGGCAATTTTACATAATTCCTGACTCATCATAGACTTTAATTGTTTCATTGGTTTTAAATGTATGATATTTGTTTGTTTCGCTCCCTTTCTTGTATAAAACTTGTTGGTGATGCTTCTGTAAACACAATATATAGTTTTTATCTAATATATTTAGTTAGCTAGAGACTATATAGATCTATCTAGTAAAATCTAGGTCTAATAAAATACTTATTTTAAAAAGGCCAGTGGATTATTCCAGCTAGGACTAGAATTTAATCATATATTATTACTAGATTTACTAGTATTTACTAGCTTTAGAAATATATATATATCTAACTGAGTAATATAGAACCAAATCAGCAATTCGGCCATTGGGCAGACTGGGCTCTATAGCTTTTGTCGCCAGCCAGTCTAGGCTATCTGTTGTTCACAGCCATCTCAGACTTCTGTGCTACTGTGAACTGCATTTAGTTTAAAGAGTGCAATTGGTCTGCGCGAGCCAATTATCACTTTGAAAATACTCTTCGCAGGCTGGAGGCAATGCAGTAATTAGCCCACAAATGACTAGTCCCAAACGATTCGATAAAAGGATACCTCTCAAAGTCGACTGCTGGAATGTCCGCACACTGCACGACAGCAACAAAAGTGAATGCCTTCAAAGGAAGTCTGCACTGGTTTCATTAGAGTTGGCTCGGCTAGATGTAGACATAGCTGTCCTCATTGAGGTACGCATGGCGAGCCAGGGGTCGCTGACTGAAAGGCGGGCTGGCTACACTCTATACTGGTCTGGAAGAGCCTGAGGAGCACAGGCATTCGGGAGTGGCTTTTATGGTAAAACAATCTCTTGCCAAGAAACTACTAGATATCCCTGTTGGTCACTTAGACCGACTGATGTCACTCAGACTACCGTTAAATGGCACTACATACGTCATAATTATCAGTGCTTACGCTCCCACGCTGCAGGAGGAGCCTGAAACCAAGGAAAGATTCTATGCTGACCTGAGGAGAGTCCTGTGCAAGGTGGACACTACTGACAAACTTATTATCATGGGGGATTTCAACGCTCAAGCGGGGAAAGACTACAGCGCTTGGCCAGGTGCCCTAGGTAGACATGGTATTGGCAACTGCAACGATAAAGGCAGGCTCCTGTTGGAACTCTGCTCTATAGCAAAGCTTGCGATAACCAACACAATTTTTCAACAAAAAAGCCGTTTTAAGACCACCTGGATGCATCCACGCTCAAAGGACTGAAATCTTCTGGATTACATAATAGTGAGACAATGTGATGTCGGGGGATGAGGTGCACACTAGAGTGATGCCGAGTACCGACTGTTACACGGACCATCGTCTTGTCCGGACGAAGCTGAACAAGATCAAGATCGTAAAAAAAGATGACCTACCTAGGGCAAAGAAGCTAAATGTCGAATGGCTGGCTGAAGTACGAGAGCGCTTCAGTGTACTACTCGGGGCTGATCTTCGAAAGCCCCAGGACGATGATCCAGTGAGTAACTGGAGCCAGTTAAATCCCATACTTGAGGACGTGACAACCAAAGTTGTATGATACTGCAGTAAACCCAATAGAGACTAGTTTGATGAGAACAATACTGCAATTCAAGAACTGTTGAAGAATAAGCACAAATACTATCGCCCTGTTCAACTTGCCTTGGCTGACATAGAAGAGAGCACCTGGCTGCATGCGGCCTCAGAACGAGACAGCTGGAGGTCACTCACGAAGGCCGCGAGATACACATTTGAGACCAAAAGAAAATCCGCTGCCGAGGACAAATACAAATCAAGCTAGTTTAAAATACAATCACACTTACTTTTAAATACAATCACACTTACTTTCAAATACACTCACACTTACTTTCAATCTCGATCACACTTACTTTCAAATACAATCACACTTACTTTCAAATACAATCAAACTTACTTTCAAATACAATCACACTTGCTTTCAAATACGATCATACTTACTTTCAAACACAATTACACTTACTTTCAAACACGATCACACATTCAAATGCAATCACACTTACTTTCAAACACGATCACACTTACTTTCAAACATAATCACACTTACTTTCAAACACGATCACACTTACTTTCAATCACGATCACACTTATTTTCAAATACAATCACACTTACTTTCAAACACAATCACACTTACTTGAAACACAATAACACTTACTTTCAAACGACTTTGTTTCCAGCCTTGGGAAGTAGGTCTGTATGAATAAGTGTCTTGGAACAAAATATATGTATTTTTATTTCTAGGTTACCTGCCAGTGAAGCAACTATTAAGTTAATAGCTAAAATTTTGCTAAGACATTTCATTTAAATTGAAAATCTGAAGAAAGTTTACTTTTTATGGCTGTGTATATACACCAATTCTACAACTGACTTGAACCTTAACAAAATTTGGTTCACAATTGTATGCACTGTAGGCGCCTAACCTTAACACTTAAACATAAGCATTTTATTTTTATTGCTTTGTTGTAGATGTCAAATTTTATTCATATTATTAAAAGTCAATAAATGTATTTTGAAAAAAATGTTTGAAGTAGAGACATTGGTCATAGAACGAAACGTACATAACAAAAGAAAAAAACGACTAAGAAAATACAAAATCTGCATCTTTAGAAAATACAAAATATAAACATGAAAAGAATAGAAAAACGAAACAAACAAAAAACCCATGGGTGTTCTTGGAAACTGGACATACATCTGGCATTATTCAAAGCCAGACTATTGCTGACCTGTTTTGTTGATATTAGAAAGTATATATCCACAGACCAATGTGTTGAGGGAGAGCTTCAACTATAGCTATGCAGGCAAGTGTTCAATTGTGACATTGATGTTGTGTACTTTATTTATCATCCTGGTAATAATTGAAACATCTTTGAAATAAATGTGGTCAATTAACAAGTAAAGCAATTGACTAATTAGATAACAGGTACTGAGGGCTGATGTCACGGCAGTCTAAGACTGAGGTCGCCAAATGCCTCGTCTTTATAGAGGTACTCTGCAATTCAAAAATATTAATTTGTTAACAAAATATACATGCTAAAATAGAAATATAAGAAAGAATGTAAATTCATTTCATTTTAAACTTAGTTAGGGAAAAACAAAAGTGGAAAAATTCTGCTTTAGAAGTTACCACTTTTTTTTTTTTAATTAATTAGCGGTCTACATTAAAACGCTCTTTCACACATGCTAGTGACACTTGAATTCTAGTATCTTTTAAGTTGGAATTTTTGATAGGCTCTATGTTTTCTTCCTATTCTTGTTTCATCCGATTGTTTCTCTAAAATAGCGCGTTACACACAATTATTACGTCCTTAAAAATAAACAAGTGTCATGTAGGTTTTAGTTAATCTTAATATACTGACGCTTTTTTAGCCGTCTCCGAAAGGGGAAAAGACGCTATTAGTTTTGTGTGGAATGTCTGTCCGTCCGTCCGTCTCGTTTAGATTTCGTAAACTAGAAAAGATAGTGAAAATCCGATATCATACTATTTTAGACCATTCAAAGTTTTGATACAACGGCTACTTTTTTCTTTTCTGAAAGCGAAAAATCTAATTTTTTAAATCACGTATGCAGCAGTTTTTTTTTTCATAAAAATACACCACTTTTACAACTATTCACTATTAATAGTAACAAACACGGGAGGCTATTAAAGAAGGAAGATAACTATTAACCATATTTTTAACACATTTAGGCAAATGGTTTTAGATTTTTTGTAAGAAAAAAAATAATACATTTGTATTGCTAAGTTAAGAAAATTCTGCCATTCTAATTACTACATTTACACGCAAAAAATGTTGTTGTTTTTTAAGAGAAAAAAATCTATCTAACCAGAGTGTACAGTCATCAATTTAATGGATGAATGTAGTATTATGACATGAATGATGAATATGAACACAATAGTAACTTACAATGTCAAATACAAGTTAAGCAAGTCATTCAATCTAAGTAAAGCACACCTTAAAACAATGCAACTTTTCGAATTGGTCTCACGATGGCCACAAGCCAATGCCAAGGGTGATAGTCACGTAACAAATCCCACAGATCAAGCTTGACCCTCGCAGAGTCCAAAGCTAGCGTTCCTAAACAAGAAAAATGTGCATTCCTTGTGAGCGTCATTCCCAAGATTATTATACGAACGTGTTTAAAAATACAACGCGAAGAATAAAGCAAAATAAATTAACTTCACCAATACTGTGGAAGAGAACAACAAAAAAAAAAACTCCAGCAAAAGATCCGCCATCAGCACAAACAGAACAGTAGCAATGAAGCAATGACATCAACATAGCGCGTCCTTAGGAACTAGCGCACATACCATTATGGTGCATACAAGAAAACATCACACAAGAAGCAACTCTAGATGTGCACGACAGGCACCACACAAGATCTGTCAACCGTCTTTCTCCTTTCTTCTCTGTCAGTTGTCTTTGATAGAATTTCATTCTGATGTTCTTTCTGAAAATATCGAAACCTGCTTTTTTACTTGCCTGGGTGGACCACTTCGGGGACCGATTTTGAGTTTGTGTTTCCACACAAACTGTCTTTGTAACCTTGTTTTTTATTTTAAAAAAGGGTACTGCAGCCATTTTATGGAAACACAGAAAACTCAACACAAATTATAAACAGTGAACTCGTGTTTTTTCGTAAATTTCTACGACGGGATACCGAATCGATTCAAACTGTTTCTTAGCACCTAAGCAGTAAGACGAAACTGTGTAATACTAATTATTTCATGAAAGGTGAGTGCTGGATCAGTCAATGTCTTTCACGTACATATGTTTACGCGATATAACATTTCTTGGGATTAGGCTAATAGATAAATTACATTTTTTATGAGACAAAATTTCAGTATAGGATTAATGTTCTCACAATAACCGCTAATTGGATGTAGGACTAATAACAACAAACAGCTGTAAGCATCTATTTATACATTTAGTTGCTGTAAGTTTTATATTTAGTTGCTATAAGAAACTGTTATTACATTTAGTTGCTGTTATAACTTAATATCCATTTGTATCAATCGGATCGCTATAGCCTGTTTTTCACATCTTTCCGTTCAGATCTATGCTGTGATTTTGCTTTAAGCCCGAACTCTTAATGTTGTAGATCTACCTCTACACTCTACATCAGTGATGTTTGAAATACGGCCAACGGGCCACATTCGGCACGCGACGTGGTTCCATCCGGCCCGACGATACGTCGGCATTTTTTCTCTGATGTATTGGTATCAAGGCCTTTAACATTTGTACGTTTATGAAATGGAGAGCCGAAGAAACTACAAGTGGACTCTGAATTCAGAATCTACCATGAAAAGTGAACGGATCTTTTTTTTTTTTTTTGGTTTAAAAAACAACAACATATAGACGACACTTTGAAACAAATGTGACAGTTCTCGAGGATCGAGCCGCGAATTAAAAAAAAGATGGTTAAACTTCACCTAGAAATTGGAGGATCAAAAAGAAAGACAAAAAAAAAAGTCGTTGGTAACGCTAGCTACAAGGCTGCTCAAATTTTAAGTAGGAAAATGAAGCCATTTTCCTACGTGTAAAAAAAATTTAAGTTTCAGATATTCCATAAGTACTAGGAGCATCCTTTTCAATTGTTTCATGTCAATTTTATTTCGCTTTTGTAACTTTTCGGTGGCCCGAAAGTCGGTAATTAAAATGGACCGTAGGTTGAATTAGTATGGGCATCAGTGCAGAACATCATCAATCCATCGTATTCGTGGCATTCCTGGGGGGGGGGGGGGGGCACCTGCCTGTTAGTTTGTGCCAGTATGATGACGTAACACCTAGGTAGAAAATCCTATTACGTCGTGTATGTCTAGGCGAAGCACTTACCCTCATAATGCAAATTGAATGCCATAAAGAAGCGAGATAATCGCGCACAGAATAGTTGGTGTCGCATTTGGAAACCTCTCTCCGACGTGTCCCATCCATTCTAATTACTGTGTAAACACATGGGAGATAACAGCCAAGCATTGATGGTTGTTAATACCTGGGACCAGAAGTTTGACCTACTGACACACTGACTTAAACACGAGTTCAGCAAGATCACTGTCCTGACCTACACAAAATTCCTCACGTGACATTTCTCCACTTTTTCCTTTCGTTTTTTTTTTCTTCTCCTTTGCTTACTTAAGAAGTTAACCCAGTAGAATATTAGAGCCAGCAGGCAACTAAGTTACAGAGAACAAACGAAAAATGGCTAAAGAGTGGAGAAGACAATGCGTAAATAAAATGCTCAGTGTGGCCCATTGATACATTAATTGTGCGTCTTTTCAAAGAGTTGCGAAAGTATTTTTTTTTTCTTTGCTTGATCGGTAAGTTTCTAGAATGTTTTGTTTCAATGACGGTATATTCTCCCTCTTCCGCCCAGCCTTCAACGATTACACATAAGAAATGTCAAGGCCTCATTTAGTTCAGATATGTTTTTGTGTTCATGCTATTTATTGATTAATTGTTATACTTCAACCTTGAGGTTTTCATAAGGTTTTTAAACTATTTTTTTTAGTGAGATAATATTTGACTAACTAATACAAGACAGACCACACAACTATAAACCCGTATGGGTACATAGAAATAAAAAGACTTATTAAAACACATTAATTCATTCTTTTCATAATATCGAAATGGTGACTACTCGTCTAAACTGAACTTGGCGTGCTTTGGAAACATTAGGACAACCGAACGAATCGTATTTTACAAGGTAAATAAAGGCAACATTTACAGGGAAACTTACTTGAATAAACTCTTGCACTCTGACCTTTCAATCTTTTCTTCAAAGCTTCTAGGATTTTTTTCACGAATGTATCGGGGTTTTTTTTTATCTAAAGTTAGAGCTTTTTACAGTGGCTTTAGGAATGTATTAAATAGAACAGAAGAATCTTTTTTGTATGTTGTTTATCCTGCATGAAGCTTAAAGCATCTCGCTCATTAATGGAACGACATTCATTCCATTTGTAAGTAATGCATTCATCATGGCTGACACATGTTACTGATATTACCTGCCTATTATTAGCTCAGTCTTCACTTCTTTAGACAATAGGAAATAACAAAACGTTGCATATTTTCAATGAAGAAAGTGTGACCCTCAGACTTAAAGAGGATATCATGTAAAGTGGGTTCTTCCAGAAAAAGGAATTCTCATTTGGGCTTTCTTCCAAATTGAAAGAATTTTATTTTCACTGTAGATTGTCCTTCCAGTAGAAGGATTTGTCACTGCTGGCTGTCCTTTAAATAGAAGGAATTCTCACTGAAGGCTGTTCTTCCAGTAGAAGGAATTGTCCCTGCTGGCTGTCCTTTAAATAGAAGGAATTGTCCCTGCTGGCTGTCCTTTAAATAGAAGGAATTCTCTCTGCAGGCTGTTCTTCCAGTAGAAGGAATTGTCACTCTAATCTGTATTTCTAGTAAAAGGAATTCGCTCAAAGCTTTCCCAGTAGAAGAAGAAAATCCTATTTTAAGTTGAGTCTCATTTAATGACGTCTGTACCTACTAAATAAATAAATAACTAAAATCTGTATTGAAACAGCAAAATTTCAAATAAACAAGCTCAACAAAGACTTGATCCATCGGAACCTACTACCCAACGTTTCGCTACTAGATGGAACTCTGTCATTATACTATCAGCACTTGATTACAGGCGCCCTCAAAATTTTATGAGTGATGCAGTGTTTTAGGGCTTACACTTGGTATCCAGGTGTGTCTTAAGTTACAGACCAGACCCAGAATGTACTGAAATTAGGCAGGCCTGCTTTTGAACACGTAATATCAAGGGCGGTGGTTGGGTGGGCTAAGGATAAGAATTAAATTTAGTTTTGTTTTATTTCTATATTTTCTACTTCTTTTATGAAGCTGTTGACTTTTTGTAAGAGCGATTACTTTGTGCTCTAACTAATGAATTCTAGTGACGTCAGTACATAAATCAACACAGACTATTTAAAATTCTTAGTTTGGTGATATAGAACGAGACTTGAAAATATTAAGAAGCAGTAGTCTAGACTAAAGAGATGTGGTATAGTTTGGCCAAACTGATGATTTGTACATAAGACGGGGTGCAAAATCTTCATGTATATATGGCCTTCTTCAGTCATGTAAATGAGATGAATGCCTGGGCATTAGCTGTGGTTGGAACGATGTCGCCCACACATCAGTTCCCCCTCTCCACGCTCATATATATGTTTATTTAACTCTTTTGTGAATGTATGCGGGAATTTTCACTGGGGTGTATTCAAGATATATATTTCCAGGACTTAATTCATTTTAAGATGATTATGTTTGAAAATGTATAACTGTCGAATCATTTATCTCTGAGTGGCCAATTAGCTAGTTTTTTTTTTGAAGATAAACATAAACTGTCAAATTTCTAGGAATATAGTTAGAGCCGTTGTCGAGATCCGTGTCATTCTGAGTTCCAGGCTTTGCGAATGAAGTAGGTCATTTTGTAGACGCTCCTGACTTTAGATCTGAATAACGGACAGGTGAAGTAGGTCATTTTGTAGACGCTCCTGACTTCAGATCTGAATAACGGACAGGTGAAGTAGGTCATTTTGTAGACGCTCCTGACTTCAGATCTGAATAACGGACAGGTGAAGTAGGTCATTTTGTAGACGCTCCTGACTTCAGATCTGAATAACGGACAGGTGACGTAGGTCATTTTGTAGACGCTCCTGACTTCAGATCTGAATAACGGACAGGTGAAGTAGGTCATTTTGTAGACGCTCCTGACTTCAGATCTGAATAACGGACAGGTGACGTAGGTCATTTTGTAGACGCTCCTGACTTCAGATCTGAATAACGGACAGGTGACGTAGGTCATTTTGTAGACGCTACTGACTTCAGATCTGAATAACGGACAAGTAATGTAGGTCATTCATCAAATTTATTATTTGGTGTAGAAAATGTTAAGGAAGAGGACTCTTAGAATGATGACTATGTTGATAGGCCGACACTTATCTAAATTATCTTAAGCATAAACGTCTCTCTCTCTCTTTCTCTCTCTCTCTCACTTTTGAAGCTATCACGTGATACAGCTGCATTTGTTTTTATTTGTAACATTTGTTATCTCACTCTCTTTGGTTCTCTTTCTACCTTCAGTGTTCAGTAGCATCATTATTTGAATGTCCTCTTCGTATGTCCTTTTCTAATGTGATGAAAGGTCATTTCATCCCCGGTCATTTCATCTCCCGGTCATTTCATCCTCTGGTCATTTCAGCCCGGTCATTTCATCCCGTCATTTCATCTCCCGGTCATTTCATCCTCTGGTCATTTCATCTCCTAGTCATTTCAGCCCGGTCATTTCATTCCCAGTCATTTCATCTATGGTCACTTCATCCCGGTCACTTCATCGTAGTCCACTTCATTCCCGGTCATTTGATGTAGGTATGTCTATATAAAACTGCGGATAATGAATGAGTATTTACCATATTTAACCATAACCTTTTATTACAATACCTCTATTTAAGTCACCAATTTATGGAGGGTGTATGCTTATCTCGAATACTGCTCTAAAGATTTTCCTAGAAATTTAACAGTTGATGTATATTGCTGAGAAAGGAATTGCTAGCTTGTTGGCCACTAGGGAAAAACTCTAGTTTGACTGTTATAATTTTTCAAAGTAAAAAGTAAACAAATGTAGATTTGGCTAGAGACTTACAAATTTATCTAAGTCTAGAGCCGTGGTTCCCAAACTTTTTTGTCTCGTAGACCCCTTTCCTTGCTTTCTGGTTTTTCGTAGACCCCCCCTTTGTAAGTTATATTGAATTTTTGAAAAATTCAGCAATTTCAAATTACACATTTTGTTAAAAATAATTTCTAACCAGTGACACGAGGAGTGAAAAGATAATTTAAAACTACATTTTAAGTTGAATTTATTTTTTAAATAAATTTATTTTCAAAATTCAAATTTAAACCTATTATATAACAGTTAATACTGTTATGACATGATTAGGAATTAGTTATTTGTTTCGGGAATAAGGGTAAAGTTTTACTTAGCGACAAATGACGTGACAGATCTTTAAAAAACAAGAACGCTCTTAGTGACGCTAGGAAGAGGATGCTTTGTGTAGAGCAGTAGAATTTAGATACGGATTAACGGACATAGCTGACATAGGACGATTCCCTTCTTAGTAATTAAATGGATTTGTAAACAGCATCTGCGTCGACTACATATTTTGTTTGTTTCGGCTTTTTCGCCGGTGTTACTAAAGTAGTTTTGAGTTCGGCATTACCTCCAGTCAGACGTAGATCTACACTAGATCCATCTACAAGCATCAACACCGCGCGGAAGCCTGAACAACGTGGCGACCCCGACTCGGAGCTTACTGGCAGCAACATCAAGAAGAATAGAAGCCCTCTGTTAGGAGGAGGCAGAAGTTAACGTCATCGGCCTAGTCTGCAGCTAGACCCTGATTATACAGCCACGTCGGCGAGGGAAAGCCAGTGAGATCCTGGACTCGTAGAACTAGGAGGTAACGAAATATAGATCTAGATCTACAGTTGTGATTTGTAAGTGCCCATACTTGTGGCATCGTATTGAAGCTTCTATCGAGAAGGTTACAGTGTTGTGGAGGGAAGAAAACCGTCCTGTCGATTCCGTACTGAAAAGATATTGCCTGCCCGGCATAGTGAGAACGAACGTGAAGGTCACCTTCTGAAAGGCCAAGATCGACCGTTGGGGTCACGCCAAAGAACTTTTGACGTAGGAGACATCGTACTGTCTACGGCACTTAAGTACAGTAGTGCTAATCTGATTTACAGCTCGGCTGAATTCTGTGCTACACGTTAGATAGCCAGATAGCCGGTAGTTTAGCACTGGACTTTGACTTTGTCGCTGTGTTAATAGTTGGACCGTTACAGGTTCACTTTGGATAGACGACCACCTGGAACCACCGTACCTGCGTCGGAACCAGCAACCGGAACCAGACTCTACGCCATCGACGAACCGGAGCCAGACGACAGATCACTGTGAACCAGAACCAGGCGCCGTACCACCGAAGAACCGGAGCCGTTGCAGACCAGTACCGAAGGACCTCGGAGAGCCGAAACGTTCGTTGTTCTTGTCTCACCGCTAGGGAAGACATCGCCGTGAGCCTTGCCGCCGGGACAGACATTAGCGTAGGAAGAGTGGACCCGAGACTGACTGTGGAGTTATCGCCGCTTCTTAGACAGATAAGTCCTGGCTGTGAAAGCAGGTAAGAAGTAACTAAGATCTAGCGTAATCTAGACTAGATCTGGGGAACAATCGAGGTGAAGCCTGATTGCCCATTTGTAATTTTTGGTATTTGTAAATAGACAGGTTGGTCTATTTACCGGCCACTCGTGTTGAGTAACACGGTGTCGGTTGAGGGTGCGTGTGTCGCACAGCGTATTCAGTCGGGTCAAAGTGTAGCCTACACACTTGTACCAAGGATACTAAGTGTATCTTGAGAAAGGGTAGAAGTGGTTATTAGTCTAAGTTGGTAGTTAGACGCCAAGGGTTTTGTTTGTTGGTATAAGAGGTACCATAACGTATAATAAAGTAACAAATAAGGAATATGGCAACTACTTCAGGTTACGACCTAGAAGAATTTAGAAAAAAGCTAATTCATGAAGCCAAAACAGAATTAGAACTGCGAGGCAAAGAACTAACTGCCTATGTGCAGCAGATGGTGGCGGCGGAAGCAGAGCGCTTGGAGAAGGAGAGAATTAGAGAAGCAGAACGCCTAGAGAGAGAGAAGGTTAGAGAAGCGGAAAAGGCCAGAGAAAAGGAAAAAGAAGAAGCAGATCGCAGAGAGCGGGAACGAGTCAGAGAAGCTGAAAGAGCCAGAGAAAAAGAAAAAGAAGAGGCAGACCGTGTAGAACGGGAAAAAGTCAGAGAAGCGGAACGCATCGAGAAAGAGGCGGACAGAAAAGTGAGAATTCAAGTTGAGCAGATGAGGATAGAGGCTGGTGTAAGTGTGCCCATCGAAGGGAAAAGCAACAATAGTGCCAACATAGAAAGCCATAGTAGCGCCGCATGGATGAAAAAGAAAATACAACCTTTTGCGGAAGATAAGGACGACATCGGCGACTATCTTAAACGCTTTGAGATTAAACTAGCAAAGTTTAATGTCCAAGAGAGGGAGTGGTCCGAAATCTTGTTGGACTTCGTGCATGGGAAAGCCCTCACGATTTGCCAGAACCACGATCACTCGATGCAAAACAGCTATCAGGTGCTAAAGAAGGAACTGCTAAACGCATACGGGCACAACGCGGCAACATTCCGAAAGAAGTATTACGAAAACACTCCATCCAGCCAAGTTGATCCACAAACAACTATCAACTCAGAGAAGGACTTCTTCACTAAATGGCTCGGATTCGAAAATGTGGAGAACACCTACGAGGGGTTGAGGAACTTTATTCTGATTGACAATTTCATCAATAAGTGCGACCCTCGGCTACAGTCCTTTGTAAAAGAAAGAAACCCTAAGGTAATTGAAGACTTGGTAGAAATTATTAGGATCTTTAAGAATGCTTATCCAAACAACCCACTTTCAGTTAGAGACCACAAAAAAGTTATTGACCTGGTAAATTATGTAAAGGGAAATGATAGCAATGATAAGGAGTATTGTAGAAGGAATGATGTTAGTGATAGGGACACCTATGGTAGGAGAAATGGTAGGTCCAGGGAACGTGGGAACAATAGTCGGCACAATGTAAGACTAAGACAGTAGATAAAAAATTGACTGGCAATTTTTTTTAGCGGGAGGGGGAGGAGTTGTTATGACATGATTAGGAATTAGTTATTTGTTTCGGGAATAAGGGTAAAGTTTTACTTAGCGACAAATGACGTGACAGATCTTTAAAAAACAAGAACGCTCTTAGTGACGCTAGGAAGAGGATGCTTTGTGTAGAGCAGTAGAATTTAGATACGGATTAACGGACATAGCTGACATAGGACGATTCCCTTCTTAGTAATTAAATGGATTTGTAAACAGCATCTGCGTCGACTACATATTTTGTTTGTTTCGGCTTTTTCGCCGGTGTTACTAAAGTAGTTTTGAGTTCGGCATTACCTCCAGTCAGACGTAGATCTACACTAGATCCATCTACAAGCATCAACACCGCGCGGAAGCCTGAACAATACGTATAGCATACAATCACTAACCACATTGGAAACACGTTTGTTTTAATGGTTTGCAAGCTTACCATCCGTTGCTACGGAGATTATTTTTCATATAGGGATTTGTTGTTTTATGAAGTAATTCTTCAAAACATTAAATATTAATAAGCATCATAGTAAAAATTTTCACAAGGGGCAGTTTTTCGTGGAATACTCATTGAATGGCGTCATGGCGACAAAATAATTAAAAAATTAAGTTCATTGTAACTAATGAGCTCCATGACAACCACAGAGAAGAAATAGGAGCACTGGAGCTAACAATAATTTTTATTTTCGTAACCAATATAAAAATATTCCTTCAAAGCTTGAAAAACTCTGATGCCTCCTAAATAAAACAACTCATGATGCCTGGACTGACGTTCTGTGGTCACCTTGCCTGCTCGTATCTCCCGTCGGGAGGTTTGGGCTAGTATGTAATTATCCACATAATCTGAAGGAGCATCCAAAACATTTTGTACAAAACAAATTGTGTGACCTTGTTAAGCTCAACAACAACAAGAACAAAGTTCTCTAATGTTGAAATAGTTGAAAATAGAAGACTGACACACTGGCCAAATGTGAGAAAACAAATACACACTTGAACATCACACTCTATCCTGAAGAAATGAAGAAACTAATAGTGAATTGTAAAAACGAGAAATGGACAAGCTCTCATTCGATAGACAAGGAAGATGATGCCTGCTATAAACTATCTCGATAGGACAACTTCTATTTTTTCACATCAGAACCGTACACATCATAATGAGAAAACATGTTCCGGAAGCTCAACATTGGGACCATTGAAATTTGCCCTGTCGGAGTGCCACCTGAGAATGCCGACCATTTCTTCAATATCAAGAGACCCAAAACAAGACACCGGCCACAAAACCCAAACATGAAATTCTTTTAATGAAATAAATTTTTGTGAAAGATTTTCTTACAATTTTTTCAACAGCTGGTAAAATCAATAATTTGCCTATTGTATGAGGTTTACAGTGTTTTACTATAAGTAAAGAGATATAGTAAAACGCTCACTAATCATCTTCTCCTCAATATAAGATCAAAGAGAGATTTTGTGGGTGTATACTAAACTTTACCTTTGAGTGTTTGAAAGTTTTGCAAACCTTTATCTTTTTATCAGGTTGGCATCATTTCAAATGATCGACCTGCTTAATTGGTTTCCTAGTATCATAAAAAGGGCGCATTAACACTCACTTGTTTGACAAGGAAGTATTGAAGTTGAATTTCAAATACTTAACGCTGCACAGTCTAAATTTCTTTTGTTAAAGTTATTACTAGACAAAACTACACTTTTTAAATATAGTTATTAAATAAAATAAAAACTTTTTCATTCAATCAGCAGGGTAAAAGTTTTAAAGATTTTCCAAGGTACAAATCATAAATGTTTGTATGAAAAAATTCTAATTGTGAAATTAAAGTCACGCCATGCTGAATTGAGATTCTTTATCGTAGACCCCCGTGCACATCTCATAGACCCCCAATTCCCTTTTTAACGCTGACTTTAACACACCTTCTATTTTTCACTTTTTGTCATGTAAAAAAAAAAAGAAATATTGTTTATTTCCTACATTTTACAAGTATTATTGATTTGACCAGAGGAAATGACCAATGGAGGAAATGTCTACAGGATGAAATGACCGGGAAAGAAGTGATAAGTGACCCGGGAGGAAGTGACCACGGGATGAAATGACCGGACACAAAAGTTCTATACCAATGTCCTCTAATAATTTCCACTATTTATAACCTCTTCTAATATTTACTATTTATACAATTAAGTACTGAACAGAGAGGCACAAACTAACTGCATTTTCAACTTCTTTTTGAAATATTTTATACTTTTAAGTAAAGTGGGCAATGGATTACTATAAATTACAAACTTTTAGTTTTACTTAAAAAAATTAATGAAGGTTATAGTTTAATTTTTTAAAAAATATTGAGTTAAAATCAAAATGTAGTTAATTTTTTAAAATTACAAATTGAAAAATTCAATAAATTATGTGTAAACTTTTTGAATATATTTTGTAACAGTAGCATTTGAATCGCACATCTCTGGCTTTTTGTGACATCAACGACTTTTATTATGGAAAATGATGCAATCAAAATCTATTTTGTCACCGTATGCATTTGAAAAGAACTGATTCAGATGCTGCTAGAAGTTATGAAGCCAATATCTACACTTGAACCAAAAACCATAGTAAAGCTTTTCTGTAATAACATTATATATTAAGAAAAAAATGGACATTGCCCTGAAAGATCTCATAAGTTTCAGCAACTGCTGATATTTGGATTTTGGAGTGCCCATTTAAAGGCATTCATAAGTGTTACATAATACTACATCAATCCAGTCTTCAGATTTAATATATTTCTTTAATTAAAGGCAAACATTCTAATAATGAAATTGGCAAAAAAAAACAACAACTAGCTTTATCTATTTAGAGAATTTAATATCCTTTCTAGGGTGCAAATGTAGTTACTGGCTTAATGAAGACCTTAAGTTTATAGCCACATTTGTGATGACTCTAAATCGGAAGAGCACTTAGTTATGATAAACAGTTATGTTAGTCTTGACAGCATCAATTCATTAGTTTTGTATGAGGATGACAAGAATGTAGATTCCAAGGATTTGTTTTTGCCACCCACATATTAAACTGGTGTGGATATCCTCTTCCCTTCCTATTTAAAAAAAAAAACTTGTTACCAGCACTGAGGCTGCCAGGACAAGAGAAGTCAAAGCATAGAGATTTGGCACTCTGGAATGCGGTGAGCCGAAGTCCAAGGCAGAATGATGAGATTGCAAGCAAAACATTCATTCAGACTACAAGCACAAGTTGGCTTGCGCAGTGAAAATTATGCTCCAGAGAGAATAGTTGAGTTTGGTTTGGAGAAAGTGATTGTCAGCTAGCTCTAGAACAATCCCAACTGTGGCAACAGCTAAGGAGCTTCTTGAAGGAGAAAATGATTGCTACATTAACATGTTGATACCAACCATTATGGGAAGGCTGGGTGTCAAGTCCACTTAAAGACAACGTTGGTGACTTGTTCTGTATATGTGAACAATCATTGGTACGTTTTTTTTATTCTTTTGTAGCATCTTTGAGTGATTGGACCATAACGATGGAGCCTACTAAAAGCATGAAATTGCGCTAAACAAAAACAATTAATAAAAATATTTCCAATCTCAAAGATTTATCTTTATTAGTCTAGATCTATTACATATTAAATACACGATTGGTTCAAACAAATTGGTACAATTATACTTAATTATAAGCTTTGTTTTTAAAAAGGTATTTTAAAAAATTATTTTACTTGTTTTGCAATTAGTTATGAACATTAATGGGGGGGGGGGGGGGGGATTCTGTTCTTTTTTTTTTCCAATGACCTGAATTCGAACTCGTGGCTCAGGCAGACGTGCTAACCATTGTGCTACTGAGGTACTTATGACCAGAGAAGATTGAATACTTATATATTGTTTTTTCAATTTAGAGCGGTGACCTTTACAGGGGACAAATTCAGCTTATACAACCACTTCAGTCAAATACAATTTCTTTCCAAACAATATAATTAATTACAATATTTAATTAACTTATTGGTCAATTTTTTTTTTCTTTTCTTGTCAGGTAAAAGAAATAATTGTGCAAAATTTCAGCTTGATTTGAGATTGGGTGTCGGAGATATAATGTGTAGAAACATTTTACCAGACAGACAGAGTGAGTTGATATAAGCTTGGTGAAAATAGAAGAATACTTTCAGAGAGAAACTGAATGCCTGAGTGGTCTCCCCACACTCACTGCCCTTGGTGCCCCACTCAACCCACTGGATAGACAGATATAAATGGAGTTTGAAGCTTTGAATGACAGACCGAACAAACACAAGAATGGCTATTCATTATAATAACAGATCGCTAAAACAAAAGGAGATCGTCAAATCAAAAGCACACATCTTCTGAGATACGCCTTTGGAAGCCAAAGCTAATGAGTAGTAAGTTGAATCACATTCCACATTGAGAGAGAGAGAGAGAGAGAGAGAGAGAGAGAGAGGCAAAGGTTAATAGAGCAACTGTTAATGTCGAAGTGTGTCTAATATTCGTGTTGAAACGACTCTATATGACTTTTTTATCGCCCTACTCGAGTGTGCGTGCAGAAAGTTCACATGGGAAGATGCTCCTCTCAAGATGTGTAGTTCTTCCAAGTCACAAAACGAGATTGCTTGAAGTATTCGTTGAGTCACTACATGAATTATAGTTCTGTTTAATAGCCTTATCGTCAACTATTTTGGTCTATACCTGAAGAAGAGAAAAAAAAGAAACACAATTTTTAGGGTAGCGTTATTACCCCCCCAAAAAAAATTGCTCCAGAAAGTCAACAAGAAAATAGAAAGGCTTATTTCCACATTATGTCATCAGATATAACTGGTGAACTTTTAAAGACCATTGTAACAAAGTCTATGTTTGTGTCATCTCTAGATAGATAGATAGATAGATAGATAGATAGATAGATAGATAGATAAATAGATAGATAGATAGATAGATAGATAGATAGATAGATAGATAGATAGAAACATGTCACGTGCATAGACACCTAAATACATTGACACATGAATGCACTAAAAGATGAAAGGGAGAGCAGGCGAATACATTGACAGATGAATACATTGACAGATGAATGCACACGCAGTTAAATGCACTAACAAAATAATGCACTGACATATGAGAGCAAGGACAAGAGAATGCACTGACAGAGGAATACACTGCTATATCAATACACTGACAGAGGAATACACTGCTATATCAATACACTGACAGAGGAATACACTGCTATATCAATGCACTGACAGAGGAATACACTGCTATATCAATACACTGACAGAGGAATACACTGCTATATCAAAACACTGACAGAGGAATACACTGCTATATCAATACACTGACAGAGGAATACACTGCTATATCAATACACTGACAGAGGAATACACTGCTTATATCAATACACTGACAGAGGAATACACTGCTTATATCAATACACTGACAGAGGAATACACTGCTTATATCAATACACTGACAGAGGAATACACTGCTTATATCAATACACTGACAGAGGAATACACTGCTATATCAATACACTGACAGAGGAATACACTGCTATATCAATACACTGACAGAGAAATACACTGCTATATCAATACATTGACAGAGGAATACACTGCTATATCAATACACTGACAGAGGAATACACTGCTATATCAATACACTGACAGAGGAATACACTGCTTATATCAATACACTGACAGAGGAATACACTGCTATATCAATACACTGACAGAGGAATACACTGCTATATCAATACACTGACAGAGGAATACACTGCTATATCAATACACTGACAGAGGAATACACTGCTATATCAATACACTGACAGAGGAATACACTGCTATATCAATACACTGACAGAGGAATACACTGCTTATATCAATACACTGACAGAGGAATACACTGCTATATCAATACACTGACAGAGGAATACACTGCTATATCAATACACTGACAGAGGAATACACTGCTATATCAATACACTGACAGAAGAATACACTGCTATATCAATACACTGACAGAGGAATACACTGCTATATCAATACACTGACAGAGGAATACACTGCTATATCAATACACTGACAGAGGAATACACTGCTATATCAATACACTGACAGAGGAATACACTGCTATATCAATACACTGACAGAGGAAAACACTGCTATATCAATACACTTACAGAGGAATACACTGCTTATATCAATACACTGACAGAGGAATACACTGCTATATCAATACACTGACAGAGGAATACACTGCTATATCAATACACTGACAGAGGAATACACTGCTTATATCAATACACTGACAGATCAATACACTGCTATATCAATGCACTGACAGAGGAATACACTGCTATATCAATACACTGACAGAGGAATACACTGCTATATCAATGCACTGACAGAGGAATACACTGCTATATCAATACACTGACAGAGGAATACACTGCTATATCAATACACTGACAGAGGAATACACTGCTATATCAATACACTGACAGATCAATACACTGCTATATCAATACACTGACAGAGGAATACACTGCTATATCAATACACTGACAGATCAATACACTGCTATATCAATACACTGACAGAGGAATACACTGCTATATCAATACACTGACAGAGGAATACACTGCTATATCAATGCACTGACAGAGGAATACACTGCTATATCAATACACTGACAGAGGAATACACTGCTATATCAATACACTGACAGAGGAATACACTGCTTATATCAATACACTGACAGAGGAATGCAGTGACAGAGGAATTCAGTGACAGATGAATTCAGTGACAGATGAATTCAGTGACAGATGTACACAAACGGATAGTTGCCGTGAACAACAAACGCACCACCTTTGTTTCTGGGTCATTGTCATATAATTTTTCTTTTCCTATAAGTACATGTTTGAATGCCCTGCCTAGTCCACTATAAAACAGTCAATAACAAACGACTGGGATACATTTACACTATTAGTTTCAAGGTCAGTAAAGGAAGGTCAGCGTGAACAAGACTAAAATACAAGAGAGAAGATAACTCGTGGGAAATTAAAAGAAATCGTTTTAATTATCCGGAAATTGTAAAGTTTGTGGGGTTTTTTTGTAGGCACAAAAAAAACTCTTCAGTTTTTGAAGTTTTTAAAACATTATACTTCACAGCTTCAGGTAACTTTGCAGATATATATATGTATATGTAAGTGTGTTTGTGAGAAAGAGAGAGAGAGAGAGAAAGAGAGAGAGAGAGAGAGCTGCCGACCCTGTTGCTTAGCTGCTTTTCACTAAGAACATTTACTTTTATTATCTTCTTATCTTATCTTATAAGTTAAAGAAGTTAATTAAAGAAGAAGAACATTACGTCTCCTCGTGTCCATCTAGTTATGCATATTAATCAGAGACTTTGAAGTCTGGTTGGTCGTGCACTTGATTTGAAGATAGCCAATAGTACACAACACCATCAAGTCTCCTGTTTACTATTGCTTCAAAGAAACATAAGTTATCTACATTGATCTACATATATCCGCACTTTTACAATTGGTTTAACTCAAATTTACATTACCCGTAAACCTCATTGAATTTTGAGTTTATTTGTATAGTGGCTTAATAAAGTAAGAAATGTTTTGTTAATTTAGTTAATTTTGACAAACGATTTCCGACTTCCTAAAATTGTTATGGCTAGTCCTCAGACAAAAATATAAGAGTTTCCAAGGAAATTTGTCCATGATTTTAGCTTTTTTTTATATATTTTTTTTTTCATATCTAAAAAAGAAAAGAAAAAAACAAAAATGTCTTTATAAACATTATTTAATGTAAAGATGTTGATAAATTTAGTATTCTAAAACATTTTTTTTGTTTATTAGATATAAGAAATAACAAGAATGTGTTGTTGCAGTGTTTATGCCAAGAATGTTTTTCTATTAAACTATATTTTGAGTTGTTTTGAGTAGTTTTTTTCTTAAAAATATAACACCGCTTTTCCGAAATGACAGTGAATAGCTTACGAAACTAATTGTGTTAATCGAATCACTGAGCGCACACAGCCGAATGGAATAAAGTATGGATTACTACTTGAGACATAAGTACTAAAAAGTAAAGTGCCCCATATTAGATCTCAAGAGCACATGATGTAAAGTCATCTGTTTTACTGGCCGACGATTAACTCTGGTGTCTTGTAACCATTCCCACATTGTCATCATCTGTACATTGACTTCAGTCGTAGGGGTCCTGTGGGTCAGTCTTTTATGAATAATGGCTACTTTACTTTTTAGTCTTCTATCCTGTAGCGGCTCTAAATTGAGTGATTTTACTAATGGTGTTACTCTAATCAAATGTAAATATTCGTTAGTTATAAATCACACTGCTCTATTTTGTGTCTGTTCTAGTTTCCTAAAGTTTTCTTTGAGAGTTGAAAACAGAGGACGCATATTCTAATATTGGCCCAACCAAGGTTAAATAACATTTTAGTTTTATGTTCTTGTTTGATTTGTAAAAACTTGTTTCAAAACCATAGTACTTTGATTCTATAATACGTCCGTTAATAACGCATAGATATGTTGAGTTTTTAGGCTATATAATTGGTTAACTATGAATAAAATAAGTATTTTTAATTTGTTGAACTTTTTTTTTTACACTTTAGCAATTGACATTTTTTTATGGATAGAAAAACATGCTCCAATTTTGTTCCTATTACTGTAATTCTTCTAATTCTCTTTTTTTTTATTTCTGTATCTTCTGTTCTTAATTATTGTTCCTGAACTAATGCATGCACTTCATTTTGTAAATCAGAAAGAGTAGTGGACCTAAGATATACACCATGATTTAACTGTTATTGGTGTTGATTCGGACCATTTCTTATTACAGTCTTTCCCTATCATGAAATCCACTGAATCCACAGATGTTGTGGTCAGTTGTGGACAAGTTATGTCTTGACGTGAACAGAAGAATTTTTGTTCTACTTGCTTTTAGGACAGCAGCAGGATAAAGAAATCTTTCACAATTCAGTCCCACACACACACACACAAATAATTCTCAAATACTCTTTGTGTGTGTTTGTGTGTTTATCGGTCTTCGTAAGAAGAAAAGCCGCTATTAGTTTTGCATTGCATGTCTCTCGACCTGTCACGTTTAGATTGAAAAAACTACAAAACTATTGAAACACTGATTTTTCCTTTTAACAAAAAAATAAATAAATAAATAAATATACTATAAGTTGGAAATATCATTATCGATAATAGGCTTTTCTGTTGTTGTTTTTTTCAAGTAAAAAAAATGCCAAAGGATTATCTACATTTAGTTTTCTTGTCAAAAAGGTCAAGAAGTCTTATTATCGATAATAAGTTGTTCAGCTTGTTTCCGTTAAACAATCTTTTATTTTACAACTTTAGACAATAACAACAAAAAATGGCTTTACTATTCCTTGCGCATTGGTAGATTTGATGAAGGCTGTCACTGAGTTTGTGAGTTAACACAAACTCTCTTTTTTTTTTCTAAGTTGGATTAGTAAACTTGCCATTTACAGCTTTCCTGACCTGCCAAATCAATAGGTGTACCATTATTGTCAGGCTTCTGCACACTGTAGTGATGCAATAAACCACCCCTCTAATTTATTTTCTGACTCAGGATGAAACAATTAACTGCATGTTTGTGGGGGGGATAGAGATAAACCACTACAAGATTAGCATACATTTTAGTGCACATCGAATTCGACCTAAGGTAAAAATGGTACGACGTTCACCTCCTGTACAATTCACCTTAACAATTCAACTCGCAGATTCGAGACGGCTTTAGGAAAGGGCGAAAAGTTCAAGTTGTTGTGTGCACATGTTCATACCACGTGGGAGGAACTCTTTCGTTCTGGTCTCTGCTGGAAATATACAAATTCGTAATGTAAATTTTGCACTGACACATATATAATGTGTTCGTTTGAAAGCATAAAATTATATCTCAAATCAAGAGCAGAAGATGAACACTAAGAAAAAAACAACATGTATACTTAATCTAAATGTCATACTGGTATGGTGTGATCTCCTAGATGTCGCCACATACGTTGCATGATGGGGTATGTAATCCTAAATCACGTGATACAAAACGATTAAAGCTCAATAACTGAATTGATTTCCATGAAGGAACAAGCAAACTAAATTATTTCAATTCAACGACATTAGAGAAATGAATAAATACATGTACACAGAGAAAACTGAAATAGAAAACAAATTTAAAACGGACTGCCGATGTGTTATAGTGTGTTTGTGTGTGTTTCTATGGTGACGGTGCGAGGTTAGCGATTGGTTGTGAATGATGCAACATAAGTTTGGCATTGTCGTCACTGGGTCTTAGGAAAGACGACTCCAGAACGTGAGACTGAAAGGTTGTGTTACTGTGGTGAGTTATATTTTGTGAAGACATATTATTACTAAAGTCTATTTCATTTATTTTAATGTATATCAACTTGATTTGGGTCTATAAAGTTCTATTTAGTATTGTTCACAAGGAAGTTATTCAAGTTTATTAGTGAAGAATTATGACGCATTCGACGGTTTATTTCTCTACCAGTTGTTTGATGCTACAAGTCAACGACCGGTAACAACACGTTGTTTGACCCTTTTATGCCTGCCGATGTAAATTTAGATCTAACCAGCCGAGAATTTACTGCTGCTGGAATTTAATGAGTTTTTTTTTAGCATTGATAGAATGAACCGAATTCCTAGAATACTATGTCTTACAACTTCCGTTGAAATAAGCAGCAAGCGAAGCGTATTTTTTTTACATTTTTTTTAAATGTTGGCCTATTGAGTCATAGAACGACTATGGTTCATCTTGTGGAGCACTTCTTCGTGCGGATGTAGAGCGGAGAGATATTTCCACACTTACATCGCCGTTAAAGGCGCCATTTGCTTTGATGGTAGAGGGACCCCAGTCCTTCACGTTGGACTCGCTTTCATGGCGGAAATGATGTCCTTGCTTTACACTATCCTTAGCTTGCTTTGTCACCCGTTCCGCATAATGAGGTCTAGAGTTACGTCATCTAACACTAACTTGAAGAGTTACGTCATCTAACACTAACTTGAAGAGTTACGTCATCTAACACTAACTTGAAGAGTTACGTCATCTAACACTAACTTGAAGAGTTACGTCATCTAACACTAACTTGAAGAGTTACGTCATATAACACTAACTTGAAGAGTTACGTCATATAACACTAACTTGAAGAGTTACGTCATATAACACTAACTTGAAGAGTTACGTCATATAACACTTACTTGAAGAGTTGGGTCATCTAACACTAACTTGAAGAGTTACGTCATATAACACTAACTTGAAGAGTTACGTAAAAATGAAGATGTTGAATACTCTACAAAACTCAAGATTAAATACTTATTGGTAAATGGCTCAGAAGGACAATCAGAATGCAGTGTGGTTGATTGGTGACAATTTGCTTAGGATGTCACTAAATCATCTTAACGTTCTTGACTTGAAAACACACAACAAGATACTCAGTCTTCCCTGCATTAAGAAGAGGAAAATAAAAGTTGCTCATTACAGCTCACACCCTGCAACAAATTATTCTCGAAATCCCTCTGCGACATCTTCCATGTTGAAGAGGAAAAGAAAGTGTATTGAAGTATATCGTATGGCGTTTGTGTGTGTGTGTTTCTTGTACACAGGTGAAACATTAAAACTGAACGAAGGTTCTAGATCAATGGTTCCCAAACCTTTTTGCCATGTAGACTCCTTACCATGTTCTTTCAGTTTTCGGTAGACCCCATGCTTTCATCAGCTCTAAATATCTTTTTACTGATTTGGCTCGTCAATTGTCTTCACTAAGAACATCTGTTCAAGGATGTCTAACGTAGTAGATTCAATAGTTGAATACCAGTTGTGTACTTATATTTTATTGGACGTAAGTCAATTTGAAAAACATATTGTGTATTTCTTGATGGCTGGAATTGCCAGTGAACTGTTATTTTTGTATGATATATAAATCTTGTCTGCTAACCAAGATCTTATTTGATGAATTTTAATATGTGTTGTTCTGTATTAATTGAAGTGGACTTGAGCGACATCAAGTAGTGCAAAATTCAAAGTGAAACGAGACATCTTTAATTACACTAATATTCACAATCAAATGTCACATAATAGCAGTGACAGTTGATCAGGGCCGGCCTTAGATAATTGGAGGCCTTAGGCCAAGTGAATTTGGTGCATCCAAATAAAGTAGAAAAATAAACACCCTGAAAATAAAATAATGCTATTTCAATTTTTCGATTTGAACTATGAATGCTGACAAATAACGGGATTTAAAAAGCACCTCTTTGCATTCTCCGATTTTTGTTTTCGATTTGATGCACCATACCAGAAATAACCTTTGGACATACTCATCAATAGGAATAAACATGGGCGTAGCCAGGATTTGTTTGCCCCCCCCCCCCGCAAAAATATATATATATATATTCGCGCGAGTGTGTGTGTGTGTGTGTACGTGTGTGTGTACATAATTAATCTTTATTACATTCTTACCCTTCATTCTTTCGTTTATTGTATCCTAGAATACGTTCTTCCTGGAGTTAGCGGAAAAAGTGTAGACTCCCCGCGGTTGGCAGCAAAGGGGTCTGGGGGAGCCCAGCCGCCAAGCTCTATTTTACGGTATTGAAAGCCAATAAAATGCATATTCTGATGTATCTACAGGCATCTGTCCTGCTATTAAAAAGTTTTATTTCAAAAAACCTAATATGCTATTCTTACTGACTTAGATCCTCCCGCGCCGTTCGGCGCATTGTGCGGCAAGCTGTTTCCACAAAAATCGGTCACTGGCAATGTCTGAAGCCACTTCCTACCTGCTTTGAGGAACTCCATGAAAATGTGGCGTCAAGTTGTACTAGGATGTCCCCGTTTGTGCTTTCCTCGTAATGGCCTCCATGTCATCGCTACTCTTATTATGTGTAATTCATTTTGAAAGAGAATATGTCCCACAAACCCCATGCAACACTCTGTCACAATCTTACTAAAGGGTCGACTCCCAGTTCGGCAAAGGATTTCCTTGATTGAGACCTGATGTTGAGCCACATTGAGTCTTTTTCAATTTCGGCAGATGACTATTCACTGCACTTTAGTAATGGAGCCCAGCCACTACGCTCTTGGAATTAGGTGACTGTAGTTTGTTTTAGATTTTACCTCGAAAAAGGAAATGTTATCGTCAAATTCCTTTTTAGGGGGGTTTTAAACTAACAAATCCGTGATTTTTTTTTAATTCAATACCCCCTTAGCTACGCTCATAGAATTTGGTGACTGTAGTTTGCTTTAGATTAAAATTAAAGAGAGAGGTTTTCAACCTCAAAACTCTCTGTATGGGGGTATTTAAACTCAAAACCACCAGGAGAGATTTTAAACTTCAAAAAAAAATCCCTCTGGAGGAGGGGGTTTAAACTCCAAACCCCCCTTGCTTGGCTACGTTAATAGAATTTTGAGTGTGTAATTTGCTTTTTAATATTGAAGAGGTGGTTTTTAGCTCTAAACCCCGTGGAGGGGGGTTTTAAACACAAAACCCCTCTCGGCTACGGGAGGGGGGGAATTCATTTCGGCCCCCCCCCCGGCTACGCTTATGGGAATAAATTAGGTTCTTCTTTTAGCATAGCTAGTCTAACAAGTAGATCTGAACATTCACGAATACACCATAAGTTATAGAGACTTAAGCCCGGCAAGTAGACATAGTTCACTGCTATATTTGAGATTCGATCCAAATTTCGCATTTTTTTTAGCGACAAATTTTTTCCTGTGCAAATCCCCCACCAATTGGAGGCCCTAGGCAGCTTCCTAGTTTACCTATGCCTATGGACGGCCCTGTATAAAAGGTAATTCCATTGATGGACCCCAATTTACATCTCATAGACGCCCCAATTAATTTTTTTCACTTACATGGACCCCTTGAAGTCGTCGTAGACCCCTCGGGGTCTATGTAAACCACTTTGGGAATCATGGCGAGAATTACATCTAAGCACGTTGGCTCTGTATTATGACTCGGCTGAAAATGATTGTTATGTAGTTGATAATTCGATTAGAGAAAGTATGTACACTTCTAGTCCTAGCATGCCGATAACATAAAGGAAATACATCGAGATTTCGTGAAGTGCAGACTGTTCTTATCACCGACTTGAAATAGCTTTCAGAAATCTAAGAAACTGAACCTTCTACAAACAAATAACTAAAAATACTTTCGAAATTTCTTTAATGTGTATAGTGAGCATCATCCTTAACGGCTGCACGGATGTGCCAATGTAAAGTTTGGGGTACGAGGCTATTTCGAACTTTATGCATAAGTAAAGTCAACAACGCTTTTGGTCAACTCTTCTTGGGAGTATGTCGGTATAGGTCTCTTCGCCTAACAACAATATCTATAAAGAAGTTGTTCTCAACACACTATTGTACATTTCTGTTGTTCTCAACACACTATTGTACATTTCTGTTGTTCTCAATGCACTATTGTACATTTCTGTTGTTCTCAACACACTATTGTACATTTCTGTTGTTCTCAATGCACTATTGTACATTTCTGTTGTTCTCAATGCACTATTGTACATTTCTGTTGTTCTCAACACACTATCGTATTTCTGTTGTTCTCAACACA
>JAZGLO010002451.1:0-29178 GCA_036873155.1 Biomphalaria sudanica | reverse complement strand
TACAAAATTTCCAAAACATGTCAAACACCCGAAACATGTATAACATACGAAATATGTCAAACATACGAAACATGTAAAACACCCGAAACATGTCAAACATACGAAACATCAGAAACATGTCAAACATACGAAAATTCAGAAACATTTCAAACATCCAAAACATGTTAAACAACCTAAACATGTCAAACATACGAGACATCCGAAACATGTGAAACATACAAAACATCTGAAACATGTGAAACACTCGAAACATGTCAAACATTCGAAACATCCGAAACATGTCAAACACCCGTAACATGTCAAACATACGACACATCCGAAACATGTCAAACACCCGAAACATTACAAAAATACAAAACATCTGAATTATGTCAAACTACCGAAACATGTCAAACATCCGAAACATCCCAAACATGTAAAACACTTAAAACATGTCAAACATACGAAACATCCGAAACATGTCAAACACACGAAACATGTCAAACATACCAAACATCCGAAACATGTCAAACATACGAAAGATGTCAAACATACGAAAGATGTCAAACATACGAAACATCCGAATCATGTCAAACACACGAAACATGTCAAACATACCAAACATCCGAAACATGTCAAACATACGAAACATCCGAAATATGTCAAACATACGAAACATCCGAAACATGTTAAACACCCGAAACATGCCAAGCATACGAAACATCCGAAACATGTCAAACACCCAAAACATGTCAAACATACGAAACATCAGAAACATGTCAAACATACGAAACATCTGAAACATGCCAAACACCCGAAACATGTCAAACATACGAAACATTCGAAACATGTCAAACACCCGAAACATGTCAAACATACGAAACATGTCAAACACCCGAAACATGTCAAACATACAAAACATACGAAACATGTCAAACACCCGAAACATGTCAAACATACGAAACATCCGAAACAAGTCAAACACCCGAAATATGTCAAACATACGAAACATCTGAAACATGTTTAACACCCGAAACATGTCAAACATACGAAACATCCGACATATGTCAAACACCCGAAATATGTCAAACATACGAAACATCTGAAACATGTCAAACACCCGAAACATGTCAAACATACGAAACATCCGAAACATGTCAAACACCCGAAAAATGTCAAACATACGAAACATCCGAAACATGTCAAACACCCGAAACATGTCAAACATACGAAACATCCGAAACATGTCAAACATACAAAACAATTGAAACATGTCAAACACCCGAAATATGTCAAACATACGAAACATCCGAAACATGTCAAACACCCAAAACATGTCAAACATACGAAACATCCGAAAGATGTCAAACACCCGAAACATGTCAAACATACGAAACATCCCAAACATGTCAAACACCCGAAAAAAGTCATACATACGAAACATACGAAACAAGTCAAACACCCGAAACATGTCAAACATACGAAATATCCGAAAAAGGTCGAACACACGAAACATTTCAAACATACGAAACATCCGAAACATGTCAAACACCCGAAATATGTCAAACATACGAAACATCTGAAACATGTCAAACACGCGAAACATGTCAAACATACGAAACATCCGAAACATGTCAAACACCCGAAACATGTCAAACATACGAAACATCTGAAACATGTTAAACACCCGAAACATGTCAAACATACGAAACATCTGAAACATTTCAAACACCTGAATATGTCAAACATACGAAACATCCATAACATGTCAAACATACGAAACATTCGAAACATGTCAAACACCTGAAACGTGTCAAACATACGAAACATTTGAAACAAGTCAAACACCCGAAACATGTCAAACATACGAAACATGCAAAACATGTCAAACACCCGAAACATGTCAAACATACGAAACATCCGAAACATGTCAAACACCCGAAACATGTCAAACATACAAAACATCTTAATTATGTCAAACACCCAAAACATGTCAAACATACGAAACATCCGAAACATGTCAAACACTTGAAACATGTCAAACATACGAAACATGTAAAATACCCGAAACATGTCAAACATACGAAACATTCGAAACTTGTCAAACATACAAAACATCCGAAACACATCAAACACCCGAAACATGTTAAACATACGAAACATCCGAAACATGTCAAACACTCGAAACATGTCAAAAATACAAAACATCTGAATTATGTCAAACTACCGAAACAAGTTAAACATACGAAACTTAAAACATGTCAAACATACGAAACATCCGTAACAATTCAAACACCCAAAACATGTCAAACACCCGAAACATGTCAAACATACGAAACATGTCAAACATACGAAACATCCGAAACATGTCAAACACACGAATCATGTCAAACATACCAAACATCCGAAACATGTCAAACATACGAAACATCTGAAACATGTCAAACACCCGAAATATGTCAAACATACGAAACATCCGAAACATGTCAAACACCCGAAACCTGTCAAACATACGAAACATGTAAAACACCCAAAACATGTCAAACACCCGAAAAATGTCAAACATACGAAACATCCGAAACATGTCAAACACCCGAAACATGTCAAACATACGAAACATCCGAAACATGTCAAACATACAAAACATCTGAAACATGTCAAACACCCGAAATATGTCAAACATACGAAACATCCCAAACATGTCAAACACCCGAAAAAAGTCATACATACGAAACATCCGAAACAAGTCAAACACCCGAAACATGTCAAACATACGAAATTTCCGAAAAAGGTCAAACACACGAAACATTTCAAACATACGAAACATCCGAAACATGTCAAACACCCGAAATATGTCAAACATACGAAACATCTAAAACATGTCAAACACGCGAAACATGTCAAACATACGAAACATCCGAAACATGTCAAACACCCGAAACATGTCAAACATACGAAACATCTGAAACATGTTAAACACCCGAAATATGTCAAACATACGAAACATCGGAAACATTTCAAACACCTGAAAAATGTCAAATATACGAAACATCCATAACATGTCAAACATACGAAACATTCGAAACATGTCAAACACCTGAAACGTGTCAAACATACGAAACATTTGAAACAAGTCAAACACCCGAAACATGTCAAACATACGAAACATGCAAAACATGTCAAACACCCAATACATGTCAAACATACGAAACATCCGAAACATGTTAAACACCCGAAACATGTCAAACATACAAAACATCTTAATTATGTCAAACACCCAAAACATGTCAAACATACGAAACATCCGAAACATGTCAAACACTTAAAACATGTCAAACATACGAAACATGTAAAATACCCGAAACATGTCAAACATACGAAACATTCGAAACTTGTCAAACATACAAAACATCCAAAACACATAAAAAACCCGAAACATGTCAAACATACGAAACATCCGAAACATGTCAAACACTCGAAACATGTCAAAAATACAAAACATCTGAATTATGTCAAACTACCGAAAAAAGTTAAACATACGAAACATCCCAAACATGTAAAACACTTAAAACATGTCAAACATACGAATCATCCGTAAAAATTCAAACACCCAAACATGTAAAACACTTAAAACATGTCAAACATACGAAACATCCGTAACAATTCAAACACCCAAAACATGTCAAACACCCGAAACATGTCAAACATACGAAACATGTCAAACATACGAAACATCCGAAACATGTCAAACACACGAATCATGTCAAACATACCAAACATCCGAAACATGTCAAACATACGAAACATCTGAAACATGTCAAACACCTGAAACGTGTCAAACATACGAAACATTTGAAACAAGTCAAACACCCGAAACATGTCAAACATACGAAACATGCAAAACATGTCAAACACCCGAAACATGTCAAACATACGAAACATCCGAAACATGTCAAACACCCGAAACATGTCAAACATACAAAACATCTTAATTATGTCAAACACCCAAAACATGTCAAACATACGAAACATCCGAAACATGTCAAACACTTAAAACATGTCAAACATACGAAACATGTAAAATACCCGAAACATGTCAAACATACGAAACATTCGAAACTTGTCAAACATACAAAACATCCGAAACACATCAAACACCCGAAACATGTTAAACATACGAAACATCCGAAACATGTCAAACACTCAAAACATGTCAAAAATACAAAACATCTGAATTATGTCAAACTACCAAAACAAGTTAAACATACGAAACATCCCAAACATGTAAAACACTTAAAACATGTCAAACATACGAAACATCCGTAACAATTCAAACACCCAAAACATGTCAAACACCCGAAACATGTCAAACATACGAAACATGTCAAACATACGAAACATCCGAAACATGTCAAACACACGAATCATGTCAAACATACCAAACATCCGAAACATGTCAAACATACGAAACATCTGAAACATGTCAAACACCCGAAATATGTCAAACATACGAAACATCCGAAACATGTCAAACACCCGAAACATGTCAAACATACGAAACATCCGAAAGATGTCAAACATCCGAAACATCCGTATGTTTAACTTGTTTCGGTAGTTTGACATAATTCAGATGTTTTGTATTTTTGACATGTTTTGAGTGTTTGACATGTTTCGGATGTTTCGTATGTTTAACATGTTTCGGGTGTTTGATGTGTTTCGGATGTTTTGTATGTTTGACAAGTTTCAAATGTTTCGTATGTTTGACATGTTTCGGGTATTTTACATGTTTCGTATGTTTGACATGTTTTAAGTGTTTGACATGTTTCGGATGTTTCGTATGTTTGACATGTTTTGGGTGTTTGACATAATTAAGATGTTTTGTATGTTTGACATGTTTCGGGTGTTTGACATGTTTCGGAGTTTTCGTATGTTTGACATGTTTCGGGTGTTTGACATGTTTTGCATGTTTCGTATGTTTGACATGTTTCGGGTGTTTGACTTGTTTCAAATGTTTCGTATGTTTGACACGTTTCAGGTGTTTGACATGTTTCGAATGTTTCGTATGTTTGACATGTTATGGATGTTTCGTATGTTTGACATTTTTCAGGTGTTTGAAATGTTTCAGATGTTTCGTATGTTTGACATGTTTCGGGTGTTTAACATGTTTCAGATGTTTCGTATGTTTGACATGTTTCGGGTGTTTGACATGTTTCGGATGTTTCGTATGTTTGACATGTTTCGCGTGTTTGACATGTTTCAGATGTTTCGTATGTTTGACATATTTCGGGTGTTTGACATGTTTCGGATGTTTCGTATGTATGACTTTTTTCGGGTGTTTGACATGTTTGGGATGTTTTGTATGTTTGACATGTTTCGGGTGTTTGACATCTTTCGGATGTTTCGTATGTTTGACATGTTTCGGGTGTTTGACATGTTTCGGATGTTTCGTATGTTTGACATATTTCGGGTGTTTGACATGTTTCAGATGTTTTGTATGTTTGACATGTTTCGGATGTTTCGTATGTTTGACATGTTTCGGGTGTTTGACATGTTTCGGATGTTTCGTATGTTTGACATTTTTCGGGTGTTTGACATGTTTTGGGTGTTTTACATGTTTCGTATGTTTGACAGGTTTCGGGTGTTTGACATGTTTTGGGTGTTTTACATGTTTCGGATGTTTCGTATGTTTGACATGTTTAAGTGTTTTAGATGTTTGGGATGTTTCGTATGTTTGACATGTTTCGGGTGTTTAACATGTTTCAAATGTTTTGTATGTTTGACATATTTCGGGTGTTTGACATGTTTCGGATGTTTGACATCTTTCGTATGTTTGACATGTTTCGGGTGTTTGACATGTTTTGGGTGTTTTACATGTTTCGGATGTTTCGTATGTTTGACATGTTTTAAGTGTTTTACATGTTTGGGATGTTTCGTATGTTTGACATGTTTCGGTAGTTTGACATAATTCAGATGTTTTGTATTTTTGTAATGTTTCGGGTGTTTGACATGTTTCGGATGTGTCGTATGTTTGACAAGTTACGGTTGTTTGACATGTTTCGGATGTTTTGTATGTTTGACATGTTTTGAGTGTTTCACATGTTTCAGATGTTTTGTATGTTTCACATGTTTCGGATGTCTCGTATGTTTGACATGTTTAGGTTGTTTAACATGTTTCGGATGTTTGACATGTTTCGGAATTTTCGTATGTTTGACATGTTTCTGATGTTTCGTATGTTTGACATGTTTTGGGTGTTTGACATGTTTCGCATGTTTCCTATATTGACATGTTTCTGGTGTTTGACATGTTTCGAATGTTTCGTATGTTTGAAATGTTTCGTGTGTTCGACCTTTTTCGGATATTTCGTATGTTTGACATGTTTCGGGTGTTTGACCTGTTTCGGATGTTTCGTATGTTTGACTTTTTTTCGGGTGTTTGACATGTTTGGGATGTTTCGTATGTTTGACATGTTTCGGATGTTTGACATCTTTCGGATGTTTCGTATGTTTGACATGTTTCGGGTGTTTGACATGTTTCGGATGTTTCGTATGTTTGACATATTTCGGGTGTTTGACATGTTTCAGATGTTTCGTATGTTTGACATGTTTCGGATGTTTGGTATGTTTGACATGATTCGTGTGTTTGACATGTTTCGGATGTTTCGTATGTTTGACATGTTTCGTATGTTTGACATGTTTCGGGTGTTTGACATGTTTTGGGTGTTTGAATTGTTACGGATGTTTCGTATGTTTGACATGTTTTAAGTGTTTTACATGTTTGGGATGTTTCGTATGTTTAACTTGTTTTGGTAGTTTGACATAATTCAGATGTTTTATATTTTTGACATGTTTTGAGTGTTGACATGTTTCGGATGTTTCGTATGTTTAACATGTTTCGGGTGTTTGATGTGTTTCGGATGTTTTGTATGTTTGACAAGTTTCGAATGTTTCGTATGTTTGACATGTTTCGGGTATTTTACATGTTTCATATGTTTGACATGTTTTAAGTGTTTGACATGTTTCGGATGTTTCGTATGTTTGACATGTTTTGGGTGTTTGACATAATTAAGATGTTTTGTATGTTTGACATGTTTCGGGTGTTTGACATGTTTCGGATGTTTCGTATGTTTGACATGTTTCGGGTGTTTGACATGTTTTGCATGTTTCGTATGTTTGACATGTTTCGGGTGTTTGACTTGTTTCAAATGTTTCGTATGTTTGACACGTTTCAGGTGTTTGACATGTTTCAGATGTTTCGTATGTTTGACATGTTTCGGATGTTTGGTATGTTTGACATGATTCGTGTGTTTGACATGTTTCGGATGTTTCGTATGTTTGACATGTTTCGTATGTTTGACATGTTTCGGGTGTTTGACATGTTTTGGGTGTTTGAATTGTTACGGATGTTTCGTATGTTTGACATGTTTTAAGTGTTTTACATGTTTGGGTGTTTGAATTTTTACGGATGATTCGTATGTTTGACATGTTTTAAGTGTTTTACATGTTTGGGATGTTTCGTATGTTTAACTTTTTTCGGTAGTTTGACATAATTCAGATGTTTTGTATTTTTGACATGTTTCGAGTGTTTGACATGTTTCGGATGTTTCGTATGTTTGACATGTTTCGGGTTTTTTATGTGTTTTGGATGTTTTGTATGTTTGACAAGTTTCGAATGTTTCGTATGTTTGACATGTTTCGGGTATTTTACATGTTTCGTATGTTTGACATGTTTTAAGTGTTTGACATGTTTCGGATGTTTCGTATGTTTGACATGTTTTGGGTGTTTGACATAATTAAGATGTTTTGTATGTTTGACATGTTTCGGGTGTTTAACATGTTTCGGATGTTTCGTATGTTTGACATGTATTGGGTGTTTGACATGTTTTGCATGTTTCGTATGTTTGACATGTTTCGGGTGTTTGACTTGTTTCAAATGTTTCGTATGTTTGACACGTTTCAGGTGTTTGACATGTTTCGAATGTTTCGTATGTTTGACATGTTATGGATGTTTCGTATATTTGACATTTTTCAGGTGTTTGAAATGTTTCCGATGTTTCGTATGTTTGACATGTTTCGGGTGTTTAACATGTTTCAGATGTTTCGTATGTTTGACATGTTTCGGGTGTTTGACATGTTTCGGATGTTTCGTATGTTTGACATGTTTCGCGTGTTTGGACATGTTTTAGATGTTTCGTATGTTTGACATATTTCGGGTGTTTGACATGTTTCGGATGTTTCGTATGTTTGAAATGTTTCGTGTGTTCGACCTTTTTCGGAAATTTCGTATGTTTGACATGTTTCGGGTGTTTGACTTGTTTCGGGATGTTTCGTATGTATGACTTTTTTCGGGTGTTTGACATGTTTGGGATGTTTCGTATGTTTGACATATTTCGGGTGTTTGACATGTTTCAGATGTTTTGTATGTTTGACATGTTTCGGATGTTTCGTATGTTTGACATGTTTCGGGTGTTTGACATGTTTCGGATGTTTTGTATGTTTGACATTTTTCGGGTGTTTGACATGTTTTGGGTGTTTTACATGTTTCGTATGTTTGACAGGTTTCGGGTGTTTGACATGTTTCGGATGTTTCGTATGTTTGACATATTTCGGGTGTTTGACATGTTTCAGATGTTTCGTATGTTTGACATGTTTCGGATGTTTGGTATGTTTGACATGATTCGTGTGTTTGACATGTTTCGGATGTTTCGTATGTTTGACATGTTTCGTATGTTTGACATGTTTCGGGTGTTTGACATGTTTTGGGTGTTTGAATTGTTACGGATGTTTCGTATGTTTGACATGTTTTAAGTGTTTTACATGTTTGGGATGTTTCGTATGTTTAACTTGTTTCGGTAGTTTGACATAATTCAGATGTTTTGTATTTTTGACATGTTTCGAGTGTTTGACATGTTTCGGATGTTTCGTATGTTTAACATGTTTCGGGTGTTTGATGTGTTTCGGATGTTTTGTATGTTTGACAAGTTTCGAATGTTTCGTATGTTTGACATGTTTTCGGGTATTTTACATGTTTCGTATGTTTGACATGTTTTCAAGTGTTTGACATGTTTCGGATGTTTCGTATGTTTGACATGTTTTGGGTGTTTGACATAATTAAGATGTTTTGTATGTTTGACATGTTTCGGGTGTTTGACATGTTTCGGATGTTTCGTATGTTTGACATGTTTCGGGTGTTTGACATGTTTTGCATGTTTCGTATGTTTGACATGTTTCGGGTGTTTGACTTGTTTCAAATGTTTCGTATGTTTGACACGTTTCAGGTGTTTGACATGTTTCGAATGTTTCGTATGTTTGACATGTTATGGATGTTTCGTATGTTTGACATATTCAGGTGTTTGAAATGTTTCAGATGTTTCGTATGTTTGACATGTTTTCGGGTGTTTAACATGTTTCAGATGTTTCGTATGTTTGACATGTTTCGGGTGTTTGACATGTTTCGGATGTTTCGTATGTTTGACATGTTTCGCGTGTTTGACATGTTTCAGATGTTTCGTATGTTTGACATATTTCGGGTGTTTGACATGTTTCGGATGTTTCGTATGTTTGAAATGTTTCGTGTGTTCGACCTTTTTCGGATATTTCGTATGTTTTGACATGTTTCGGGTGTTTGACTTGTTTCGTATGTTTCGTATGTATGACTTTTTTCGGGTGTTTGACATGTTTGGGATGTTTCGTATGTTTGACATGTTTCGGGTGTTTGACATCTTTCGGATGTTTCGTATGTTTGACATGTTTTGGGTGTTTGACATGTTTCGGATGTTTCGTATGTTTGACATATTTCGGGTGTTTGACATGTTTCAATTGTTTTGTATGTTTGACATGTTTCGGATGTTTCGTATGTTTGACATGTTTCGGGTGTTTGACATGTTTCGGATGTTTCGTATGTTTGACATTTTTCGGGTGTTTGACATGTTTCGGATGTTTCGTATGTTTGACATGTTTCGGGTGTTTGACATGTTTTCAGATGTTTCGTATGTTTGACATATTTCGGGTGTTTGACATATGTCGGATGTTTCGTATGTTTGACATGTTTCGGGTGTTAAACATGTTTCAGATGTTTCGTATGTTTGACATATTTCGGGTGTTTGACTTGTTTCGGATGTTTCGTATGTTTGACATGTTTCGGGTGTTTGACATGTTTCGTATGTTTTGTATGTTTGACATGTTTCGGGTGTTTGACATGTTTCGTATGTTTGACATGTTTCGGGTGTTTGACATGTTTCGAATGTTTCGTATGTTTGACATGTTTCGGGTGTTTGGCATGTTTCAGATGTTTCGTATGTTTGACATGTTTCTGATGTTTCGTATGTTTGACATGTTTTGGGTGTTTGACATGTTTCGGATGTTTCGTATGCTTGGCATGTTTCGGGTGTTTAACATGTTTCGGATGTTTCGTATGTTTGACATATTTCGGATGTTTCGTATGTTTTGACATGTTTCGGATGTTTGGTATGTTTGACATGTTTCGTGTGTTTGACATGATTCGGATGTTTCGTATGTTTGACATCTTTCGTATGTTTGGACATCTTTCGTATGTTTGACATGTTTCGGATGTTTGGTATGTTTGACATGTTTCGTGTGTTTGACATGTTTCGGATGTTTCGTATGTTTGACATGTTTTAAGTGTTTTACATGTTTGGGATGTTTCGGAAGTTTGACATGTTTCGGTAGTTTGACATAATTCAGATGTTTTGTATTTTTGTAATGTTTCGGGTGTTTGACATGTTTCGGATGTGTCGTATGTTTGACATGTTACGGGTGTTTGACATGTTTCGGATGTTTCGAATGTTTGACATGTTTCGAGTGTTTCACATGTTTCAGATGTTTTGTATGTTTCACATGTTTCGGATGTCTCGTATGTTTGACATGTTTAGGTTGTTTAACATGTTTTGGATGTTTGAAATGTTTCTGAATTTTCGTATGTTTGACATGTTTCTGATGTTTCGTATGTTTGACATGTTTCGGGTGTTTTACATGTTTCGTATGTTTGACATATTTCGTATGTTATACATGTTTCGGGTGTTTGACATGTTTTGGAAATTTTGTATCTTTCACATGTTTAGGTTGTTTAACATGTTTCGGATGTTTGACTTGTTTCGGATGTTTCGTATGTTTGACATGTTTCGGGTGTTTGACATGTTTCGGATGTTTCGTATAATGACATGTTTCGGGTTTTTGACATGTTTCGAATGTTTCGTATACTTGACATGTTTCGAGTGTTTGACATGTTTCAAATGTTTCGTATGTTTGACATGTTTCGTATGACTGACATGTTTCGGGTGTTTGACATGTTTCGGATGTTTCGTATGTTTTACATGTTTCGTATGTTTGACAGGTTTCGGGTGTTTGACATGTTTTGGGTGTTTTACATGTTTCGGATGTTTCGTATGTTTGACATGTTTTAAGTGTTTTAGATGTTTGGGATGTTTCGTATGTTTGACATGTTTCTGGTGTTTGACATGTTTCAGATATTTTGTATGTTTGACATATTTCGGGTGTTTGACATGTTTCGGATGTTTGACATCTTTCGTATGTTTGACATGTTTCGGGTGTTTGACATGTTTTGGGTGTTTTACATGTTTCGGATGTCTCGTATGTTTGACATGTTTAGGTTGTTTAACATGTTTCGGATGTTTGACATGTTTCGGAATTTTCGTATGTTTTACATGTTTCTGATGTTTCGTATGTTTGACATGTTTTGGGTGTTTGACAAGTTTTCGGATGTTTCCTATATTGACATGTTTCTGGTGTTTGACATGTTTCGAATGTTTCGTATGTTTGAAATGTTTCGTGTGTTCGACCTTTTTCGGATATTTCGTATGTTTGACTTTTTTCGGGTGTTTGACATGTTTGGGATGTTTCGTATGTTTGACATGTTTCGGATGTTTGACATCTTTCGGATGTTTCGTATGTTTGACATGTTTCGGGTGTTTGACATGTTTCGGATGTTTCGTATGTTTGACATATTTCGGGTGTTTGACATGTTTCAGATGTTTCGTATGTTTGACATGTTTTCGGATGTTTGGTATGTTTGACATGATTCGTGTGTTTGACATGTTTCGGATGTTTTGTATGTTTGACATGTTTCGTATGTTTGACATGTTTCGGGTGTTTGACATGTTTTAAGTGTTTTACATGTTTGGGATGTTTCGTATGTTTAACTTGTTTCGGTAGTTTGACATAATTCAGATGTTTTGTATTTTTGTAATGTTTCGAGTGTTTGACATGTTTCGGATGTTTCGTATGTTTGAGATGTTTCGGGTGTTTGACATGTTTTGAATATTTCGTATGTTTGACATGTTTCGGGTGTTTCTCATGTTTCAGATGTTTTGTATGTTTCACATGTTTCGGATGTCTCGTATGTTTGACTTGTTTAGGTTGTTTAACATGTTTCGGATGTTTGACATGTTTCGGAATTTTCGTATGTTTGACATGTTTCTGATGTTTTGTATGTTTGACATATTTCGGGTGTTTGACATGTTTCAGATGTTTCGTATGTTTGACATGTTTTGGGTGTTTGACATGTTTCGCATGTTTCCTATATTGACATGTTTCTGGTGTTTGACATGTTTCGAATGTTTCGTATGTTTGAAATGTTTCGTGTGTTCGACCTTTTTCGGATATTTTGTATGTTTGACATGTTTCGGGTGTTTGACCTGTTTCGGATGTTTCGTATGTTTGACTTTTTTCGGGTGTTAGACATGTTTGGGATGTTTCGTATGTTTGACATGTTTCGGATGTTTGACATCTTTCGGATGTTTCGTATGTTTGACATGTTTCGGGTGTTTGACATGTTTCGGATGTTTCGTATGTTTGACATATTTCGGGTGTTTGACATGTTTCAGATGTTTCGTATGTTTGACATGTTTCGGATGTTTGGTATGTTTGACATGATTCGTGTGTTTGACATGTTTCGGATGTTTCGTATGTTTGACATGTTTCGTATGTTTGACATGTTTCGGGTGTTTGACATGTTTAGGGTGTTTGAATTGTTTCGGATGTTTCGTATGTTTGACATGTTTTAAGTGTTTTACATGTTTGGGATGTTTCGTATGTTTAACTTGTTTCGGTAGTTTGACATAATTCAGATGTTTTGTATTTTTGTAATGTTTCGAGTGTTTGACATGTTTCGGATGTTTCGTATGTTTGAGATGTTTCGGGTGTTTGACATGTTTTGAATATTTCGTATGTTTGACATGTTTCGGGTGTTTGACATGTTTCGGATGTTTCGTATGTTTGACATGTTTCGAATGTTTCGTATGTTTGACATTTTTTGGTTGTTTGACATGTTTCGGATGTTTCGTATGTTTGACATGTTTCGGGTGTTTGATGTGTTTCGGATGTTTTGTATGTTTGACAAGTTTCGGATGTTTTGTATGTTTGACATGTTTCGGGTGTTTGACATGTTTCGGATGTTTCGTATGTTTGACATTTTTCGGGTGTTTGACATGTTTCGGATTTTTTTGTATGTTTGACATGTTTCGGATGTTTCGTATGTTTGACATGTTTCGGGTATTTTACATGTTTCGTATGTTTGACATGTTTTAAGTGTTTGACATGTTTCGGATGTTTGACATGTTTTGGGTGTTTGACATAATTAATATGTTTTGTATGTTTGACATGTTTCGGATGTTTCGTATGTTTGACATGTTTCGGATGTTTGGTATGTTTGACATGTTTCGTGTGTTTGACATGTTTCGGATGTTTCGTATGTTTGACATCTTTCGTATGTTTCACATGTTTCGGGTGTTTGACATGTTTTGGGTGTTTCGTATGTTTGACATGTTTTAAGTGTTTTACATGTTTGGGATGTTTCGTATGTTTGACATGTTTCGGTAGTTTGACATAATTCTGATGTTTTGTATTTTTGTAATGTTTCGGGTGTTTGACATGTTTCGGATGTGTCGTATGTTTGACATGTTACGGGTGTTTGACATGTTTCGGATGTCTCGTATGTTTGACATGTTTAGGTTGTTTAACATGTTTCGGATGTTTGACATGTTTCGGAATTTTCGTATGTTTGACATGTTTCTGATGTTTCGTATGTTTGACATGTTTTGGGTGTTTGACATGTTTCGGATGTTTCGTATATTGACATGTTTCTGGTGTTTGACATGTTTCGAATGTTTTGTATGTTTGACATGTTTCGGATGTTTGACTTGTTTCGGATGTTTCGTATGTATGACATGTTTCGGGTGTTTGACTTGTTTCGGATGTTTCGTATGTATGACTTTTTTCGGGTGTTTGACATGTTTGGGATGTTTCGTATGTTTGACATGTTTCGGGTGTTTGACATCTTTCGGATGTTTCGTATGTTTGACATGTTTCGGGTGTTTGACATGTTTCGGATGTTTCGTATGTTTGACATATTTCGGGTGTTTGACATGTTTCAGATGTTTTGTATGTTTGACATGTTTCGGATGTTTCGTATGTTTGACATGTTTCGGGTGTTTGACATGTTTCGGATGTTTCGTATGTTTGACATTTTTCGGGTGTTTGACATGTTTTGGGTGTTTTACATGTTTCGTATGTTTGACAGGTTTCGGGTGTTTGACATGTTTCGGGTGTTTCGTATGTTTGACATATTTCGGGTGTTTGACATGTTTCAGATGTTTCGTATGTTTGACATGTTTCGGATGTTTGGTATGTTTGACATGATTCGTGTGTTTGACCACTTTCGGATGTTTTGTATGTTTGACATGTTTCGTATGTTTGACATGTTTCGGGTGTTGACATGTTTAGGGTGTTTGAATTGTTTCGGATGTTTCGTATGTTTGACATGTTTTAAGTGTTTTACATGTTTGGGATGTTTCGTATGTTTAACTTGTTTCGGTAGTTTGACATAATTCAGATGTTTTGTATTTTTGTAATGTTTCGAGTGTTTGACATGTTTCGGATGTTTCGTATGTTTGAGATGTTTCGGGTGTTTGACATGTTTTGAATATTTCGTATGTTTGACATGTTTCGGGTGTTTGACATGTTTCAGATGTTTCGTATGTTTGACATGTTTCGAATGTTTCGTATGTTTGACATTTTTGGGTTGTTTGACATGTTTCGGATGTTTCGTATGTTTGACATGTTTCGGGTGTTTGATGTGTTTCGGATGTTTTGTATGTTTGACAAGTTTCGGATGTTTCGTATGTTTGACATGTTTCGGGTGTTTGACATGTTTCGGATGTTTCGTATGTTTGACATTTTTCGGGTGTTTGACATGTTTCGGATTTTTTGTATGTTTGACATGTTTCGGATGTTTCGTATGTTTGACATGTTTCGGGTATTTTACATGTTTCGTATGTTTGACATGTTTTAAGTGTTTGACATGTTTCGGATGTTTGACATGTTTTGGGTGTTTGACATAATTAATATGTTTTGTATGTTTGACATGTTTCGGATGTTTCGTATGTTTGAAATGTTTCGGATTTTTGGTATGTTTGACATGTTTCGTGTGTTTGACATGTTTCGGATGTTTCGTATGTTTGACATCTTTCGTATGTTTTACATGTTTCGGGTGTTTGACATGTTTTGGGTTGTTTCGTATGTTTGACATGTTTTAAGTGTTTTACATGTTTTGGGATGTTTCGTATGTTTGACATGTTTCGGTAGTTTGACATAATTCTGATGTTTTGTATTTTTGTAATGTTTCGGGTGTTTGACATGTTTCGGATGTGTCGTATGTTTGACATGTTACGGGTGTTTGACATGTTTCGGATGTCTCGTATGTTTGACATGTTTAGGTTGTTTAACATGTTTCGGATGTTTGACATGTTTCGGAATTTTCGTATGTTTGACATGTTTCTGATGTTTCGTATGTTTGACATGTTTTGGGTGTTTGACATGTTTCGGATGTTTCGTATATTGACATGTTTCTGGTGTTTGACATGTTTCGAATGTTTTGTATGTTTGACATGTTTCGGATGTTTGACTTGTTTCGGATGTTTCGTATGTATGACATGTTTCGGGTGTTTGACTTGTTTCGGATGTTTCGTATGTATGACTTTTTTCGGGTGTTTGACATGTTTGGGATGTTTCGTATGTTTGACATGTTTCGGGTGTTTGACATCTTTCGGATGTTTCGTATGTTTGACATGTTTCGGGTGTTTGACATGTTTCGGATGTTTCGTATGTTTGACATATTTCGGGTGTTTTGACATGTTTCAGATGTTTTGTATGTTTGACATGTTTCGGATGTTTCGTATGTTTGACATGTTTCGGGTTGTTTGACATGTTTCGGATGTCTCGTATGTTTGACATGTTTAGGTTGTTTAACATGTTTCGGATGTTTGACATGTTTCGGAATTTTCGTATGTTTGACATGTTTCTGATGTTTCGTATGTTTGACATGTTTTGGGTGTTTGACATGTTTCGGTAGTTTCCTATATTGACATGTTTCTGGTGTTTGACATGTTTCGAATGTTTCGTATGTTTGAAATGTTTCGTGTGTTCGACCTTTTTCGGATATTTCGTATGTTTGACTTTTTTCGGGTGTTTGACATGTTTGGGATGTTTCGTATGTTTGACATGTTTCGGATGTTTGACATCTTTCGGATGTTTCGTATGTTTGACATGTTTCGGGTGTTTGACATGTTTCGGATGTTTCGTATGTTTGACATATTTCGGGGTGTTTGACATGTTTCAGATGTTTCGTATGTTTGACATGTTTCGGATGTTTGGTATGTTTGACATGATTCGTGTGTTTGACATGTTTCGGATGTTTTGTATGTTTGACATTGTTTCGTATGTTTGACATGTTTCGGGTGTTTGACATGTTTTAAGTGTTTTACATGTTTGGGATGTTTCGTATGTTTAACTTGTTTCGGTAGTTTGACATAATTCAGATGTTTTGTATTTTTGTAATGTTTCGAGTGTTTGACATGTTTCGGATGTTTCGTATGTTTGAGATGTTCGGGTGTTTGACATGTTTTGAATATTTCGTATGTTTGACATGTTTCGGGTGTTTCTCATGTTTCAGATGTTTTGTATGTTTCACATGTTTCGGATGTCTCGTATGTTTGACTTGTTTAGGTTGTTTAACATGTTTCGGATGTTTGACATGTTTCGGAATTTTCGTATGTTTGACATGTTTCTGATGTTTCGTATGTTTGACATGTTTCGTATGTTTGACATGTTTTAAGTGTTTTACATGTTTGGGATGTTTCGTATGTTTAACTTGTTTCGGTAGTTTGACATAATTCAGATGTTTTGTATTTTTGACATGTTTCGAGTGTTTGACATGTTTCGGATGTTTCGTATGTTTAACATGTTTCGGGTGTTTGATGTGTTTCGGATGTTTTGTATGTTTGACAAGTTTCGAATGTTTCGTATGTTTGACATGTTTCGGGTATTTTACATGTTTCGTATGTTTGACATGTTTCAAGTGTTTGACATGTTTCGGATGTTTCGTATGTTTGACATGTTTTGGGTGTTTGACATAATTAAGATGTTTTGTATGTTTGACATGTTTCGGGTGTTTGACATGTTTCGGATGTTTCGTATGTTTGACATGTTTCGGGTGTTTGACATGTTTTGCATGTTTCGTATGTTTGACATGTTTCGGGTGTTTGACTTGTTTCAAATGTTTCGTATGTTTGACACGTTTCAGGTGTTTGACATGTTTCGAATGTTTCGTATGTTTGACATGTTATGGATGTTTCGTATGTTTGACATATTCAGGTGTTTGAAATGTTTCAGATGTTTCGTATGTTTGACATGTTTCGGGTGTTTTAACATGTTTCAGATGTTTCGTATGTTTGACATGTTTCGGGTGTTTGACATGTTTCGGATGTTTCGTATGTTTGACATGTTTCGCGTGTTTGACATGTTTCAGATGTTTCGTATGTTTGACATATTTCGGGTGTTTGACATGTTTCGGATGTTTCGTATGTTTGAAATGTTTCGTGTGTTCGACCTTTTTCGGATATTTCGTATGTTTGACATGTTTCGGGTGTTTGGACTTGTTTCGTATGTTTCGTATGTATGACTTTTTTCGGGTGTTTGACATGTTTGGGATGTTCGTATGTTTGACATGTTTCGGGTGTTTGACATCTTTCGGATGTTTCGTATGTTTGACATGTTTTGGGTGTTTGACATGTTTCGGATGTTTCGTATGTTTGACATATTTCGGGTGTTTGACATGTTTCAATTGTTTTGTATGTTTGACATGTTTCGGATGTTTCGTATGTTTGACATGTTTCGGGTGTTTGACATGTTTCGGATGTTTCGTATGTTTGACATTTTTTCGGGTGTTTGACATGTTTCGGATGTTTCGTATGTTTGACATGTTTCGGGTGTTTGACATGTTTCAGATGTTTCGTATGTTTGACATATTTCGGGTGTTTGGACATATGTCGGATGTTTCGTATGTTTGACATGTTTCGGGTGTTAAACATGTTTCAGATGTTTCGTATGTTTGACATATTTCGGGTGTTTGACTTGTTTCGGATGTTTCGTATGTTTGACATGTTTCGGGTGTTTGACATGTTTCGTATGTTTTGTATGTTTGACATGTTTCGGGTGTTTGACATGTTTCGTATGTTTGACATGTTTCGGGTGTTTGACATGTTTCGAATGTTTCGTATGTTTGACATGTTTCGGGTGTTTGGCATGTTTCAGATGTTTCGTATGTTTGACATGTTTCTGATGTTTCGTATGTTTGACATGTTTTGGGTGTTTGACATGTTTCGGATGTTTCGTATGCTTGGCATGTTTCGGGTGTTTAACATGTTTCGGATGTTTCGTATGTTTGACATATTTCGGATGTTTCGTATGTTTGACATGTTTCGGATGTTTGGTATGTTTGACATGTTTCGTGTGTTTGACATGATTCGGATGTTTCGTATGTTTGACATCTTTCGTATGTTTGACATCTTTCGTATGTTTGACATGTTTCGGATGTTTGGTATGTTTGACATGTTTCGTGTGTTTGACATGTTTCGGATGTTTCGTATGTTTGACATGTTTTAAGTGTTTTACATGTTTGGGATGTTTCGGAAGTTTGACATGTTTCGGTAGTTTGACATAATTCAGATGTTTTGTATTTTTGTAATGTTTCGGGTGTTTGACATGTTTCGGATGTGTCGTATGTTTGACATGTTACGGGTGTTTGACATGTTTCGGATGTTTCGAATGTTTGACATGTTTCGAGTGTTTCACATGTTCAGATGTTTTGTATGTTTCACATGTTTCGGATGTCTCGTATGTTTGACATGTTTAGGTTGTTTAACATGTTTTGGATGTTTGAAATGTTTCTGAATTTTCGTATGTTTGACATGTTTCTGATGTTTCGTATGTTTGACATGTTTCGGGTGTTTTACATGTTTCGTATGTTTGACATATTTCGTATGTTATACATGTTTCGGGTGTTTGACATGTTTTGGAAATTTTGTATCTTTCACATGTTTAGGTTGTTTAACATGTTTCGGATGTTTGACTTGTTTCGGATGTTTCGTATGTTTGACATGTTTCGGGTGTTTGACATGTTTCGGATGTTTCGTATAATGACATGTTTCGGGTTTTTGACATGTTTCGAATGTTTCGTATACTTGACATGTTTCGAGTGTTTGACATGTTTCAAATGTTTCGTATGTTTGACATGTTTCGTATGACTGACATGTTTCGGGTGTTTGACATGTTTCGGATGTTTCGTATGTTTTACATGTTTCGTATGTTTGACAGGTTTCGGGTGTTTGACATGTTTTGGGTGTTTTACATGTTTCGGATGTTTCGTATGTTTGACATGTTTTAAGTGTTTTAGATGTTTGGGATGTTTCGTATGTTTGACATGTTTCTGGTGTTTGACATGTTTCAGATATTTTGTATGTTTGACATATTTCGGGTGTTTGACATGTTTCGGATGTTTGACATCTTTCGTATGTTTGACATGTTTCGGGTGTTTGACATGTTTTGGGTGTTTTACATGTTTCGGATGTCTCGTATGTTTGACATGTTTAGGTTGTTTAACATGTTTCGGATGTTTGACATGTTTCGGAATTTTCGTATGTTTGACATGTTTCTGATGTTTCGTATGTTTGACATGTTTTGGGTGTTTGACATGTTTCGGATGTTTCCTATATTGACATGTTTCTGGTGTTTGACATGTTTCGAATGTTTCGTATGTTTGAAATGTTTCGTGTGTTCGACCTTTTTCGGATATTTCGTATGTTTGACTTTTTTCGGGTGTTTGACATGTTTGGGATGTTTCGTATGTTTGACATGTTTCGGATGTTTGACATCTTTCGGATGTTTCGTATGTTTGGACATGTTTCGGGTGTTTGACATGTTTCGGATGTTTCGTATGTTTGACATATTTCGGGTGTTTGACATGTTTCAGATGTTTCGTATGTTTGACATGTTTCGGATGTTTGGTATGTTTGACATGATTCGTGTGTTTGACATGTTTCGGATGTTTTGTATGTTTGACATGTTTCGTATGTTTGACATGTTTCGGGTGTTTGACATGTTTTAAGTGTTTTACATGTTTGGGATGTTTCGTATGTTTAACTTGTTTCGGTAGTTTGACATAATTCAGATGTTTTGTATTTTTGTAATGTTTCGAGTGTTTGACATGTTTCGGATGTTTCGTATGTTTGAGATGTTTCGGGTGTTTGACATGTTTTGAATATTTCGTATGTTTGACATGTTTCGGGTGTTTCTCATGTTTCAGATGTTTTGTATGTTTCACATGTTTCGGATGTCTCGTATGTTTGACTTGTTTAGGTTGTTTAACATGTTTCGGATGTTTGACATGTTTCGGAATTTTCGTATGTTTGACATGTTTCTGATGTTTTGTATGTTTGACATATTTCGGGTGTTTGACATGTTTCAGATGTTTCGTATGTTTGACATGTTTTGGGTGTTTGACATGTTTCGCATGTTTCCTATATTGACATGTTTCTGGTGTTTGACATGTTTCGAATGTTTCGTATGTTTGAAATGTTTCGTGTGTTCGACCTTTTTCGGATATTTTGTATGTTTGACATGTTTCGGGTGTTTGACCTGTTTCGGATGTTTCGTATGTTTGACTTTTTTCGGGTGTTAGACATGTTTGGGATGTTTCGTATGTTTGACATGTTTCGGATGTTTGACATCTTTCGGATGTTTCGTATGTTTGACATGTTTCGGGTGTTTGACATGTTTCGGATGTTTCGTATGTTTGACATATTTCGGGTGTTTGACATGTTTCAGATGTTTCGTATGTTTGACATGTTTCGGATGTTTGGTATGTTTGACATGATTCGTGTGTTTGACATGTTTCGGATGTTTCGTATGTTTGACATGTTTTCGTATGTTTGACATGTTTCGGGTGTTTGACATGTTTTGGGTGTTTGAATTGTTACGGATGTTTCGTATGTTTGACATGTTTTAAGTGTTTTACATGTTTGGATGTTTCGTATGTTTAACTTGTTTCGGTAGTTTGACATAATTCAGATGTTTTGTATTTTTTGACATGTTTCGAGTGTTTGACATGTTTCGGATGTTTCGTATGTTTGACATGTTTCGGGGTGTTTGATGTGTTTCGGATGTTTTGTATGTTTGACATGTTTCGTATGTTTGACAGGTTTCGGGTGTTTGACATGTTTTGGGTGTTTTACATGTTTCGGATGTTTCGTATGTTTGACATGTTTTAAGTGTTTTAGATGTTTGGGATGTTTCGTATGTTTGACATGTTTCTGGTGTTTGACATGTTTCAGATGTTTTGTATGTTTGACATATTTCGGGTGTTTGACATGTTTCGGATGTTTGACATCTTTCGTATGTTTGACATGTTTCGGGTGTTTGACATGCTTTAAGTGTTTTACATGTTTGGGATGTTTCGTATGTTTGACATGTTTCGGTAGTTTGACATAATTCAGATGTTTTGTATTTTTGTAATGTTTCGGGTGTTTTACATGTTTCGGATGTGTCGTATGTTTGACATGTTACTGGTGTTTGACATGTTTCAAATGTTTCGTATGTTTGACATGTTTCGAGTGTTTCACATGTTTCAGATGTTGTGTATGTTTCACATGTTTCGGATGTCTGGTATGTTTGATATGTTTAGGTTGTTTAACATGTTTCGGATGTTTGACATGTTTAGGAATTTTTGTATGTTTGACATGTTTCTGATGTTTCGTATGTTTGACATGTTTTGGGTGTTTGACATGTTTCGGATGTTTCCTATATTGACATGTTTCTGGTGTTTGACATGTTTCGAATGTTTTCGTATGTTTGAAATGTTTCGTGTGTTCGACCTTTTTCGGATATTTCGTATGTTTGACTTTTTTCGGATGTTTGACATGTTTGGGATGTTTCGTATGTTTGACATGTTTCGGATGTTTGACATCTTTCGGATGTTTCGTATGTTTGACATGTTTCGGGTGTTTGACATGTTTCGGATGTTTCGTATGTTTGACATATTTCGGGTGTTTGACATGTTTCAGATGTTTCGTATGTTTGACATGTTTCGATGTTTGGTATGTTTGACATGATTCGTGTGTTTGACCACTTTCGGATGTTTTGTATGTTTGACATGTTTCGTATGTTTGACATGTTTCGGGTGTTTGACATGTTTAGGGTGTTTGAATTGTTTCGGATGTTTCGTATGTTTGACATGTTTTAAGTGTTTGACATGTTTCGGATGTTTCGTATGTTTGAGATGTTTCGGGTGTTTGACATGTTTTGAATATTTCGTATGTTTGACATGTTTCGGGTGTTTGACATGTTTCGGATGTTTCGTATGTTTGACATGTTTCGAATGTTTCGTATGTTTGACATTTTTGGTTGTTTGACATGTTTCGGATGTTTCGTATGTTTGACATGTTTCGGGTGTTTGATGTGTTTCGGATGTTTTGTATGTTTGACAAGTTTCGGATGTTTTGTATGTTTGACATGTTTCGGGTGTTTGACATGTTTCGGATGTTTCGTATGTTTGACATTTTTCGGGTGTTTGACATGTTTCGGATTTTTTGTATGTTTGACATGTTTCGGATGTTTCGTATGTTTGACATGTTTCGGGTATTTTACATGTTTCGTATGTTTGACATGTTTTAAGTGTTTGACATGTTTCGGATGTTTGACATGTTTTGGGTGTTTGACATAATTAATATGTTTTGTATGTTTGACATGTTTCGGATGTTTCGTATGTTTGACATGTTTCGGATGTTTGGTATGTTTGACATGTTTCGTGTGTTTGACATGTTTCGGATGTTTCGTATGTTTGACATCTTTCGTATGTTTCACATGTTTCGGGTGTTTGACATGTTTTGGGTGTTTCGTATGTTTGACATGTTTTAAAGTGTTTTACATGTTTGGGATGTTTCGTATGTTTGACATGTTTCGGTAGTTTGACATAATTCTGATGTTTTGTATTTTTGTAATGTTTCGGGTGTTTGACATGTTTCGGATGTGTCGTATGTTTGACATGTTACGGGTGTTTGACATGTTTCGGATGTCTCGTATGTTTGACATGTTTAGGTTGTTTAACATGTTTCGGATGTTTGACATGTTTCGGAATTTTCGTATGTTTGACATGTTTCTGATGTTTCGTATGTTTGACATGTTTTGGGTGTTTGACATGTTTCGGATGTTTCGTATATTGACATGTTTCTGGTGTTTGACATGTTTCGAATGTTTTGTATGTTTGACATGTTTCGGATGTTTGACTTGTTTCGGATGTTTCGTATGTATGACATGTTTCGGGTGTTTGACTTGTTTCGGATGTTTCGTATGTATGACTTTTTTCGGGTGTTTGACATGTTTGGGATGTTTCGTATGTTTGACATGTTTCGGGTGTTTGACATCTTTCGGATGTTTCGTATGTTTGACATGTTTCGGGTGTTTGACATGTTTCGGATGTTTCGTATGTTTGACATATTTCGGGTGTTTGACATGTTTCAGATGTTTTGTATGTTTGACATGTTTCGGATGTTTTCGTATGTTTGACATGTTTCGGGTGTTTGACATGTTTCGGATGTTTCGTATGTTTGACATTTTTCGGGTGTTTGACATGTTTTGGGTGTTTTACATGTTTCGTATGTTTGACAGGTTTCGGGTGTTTGACATGTTTCGGGTGTTTTCGTATGTTTGACATATTTCGGGTGTTTGACATGTTTCAGATGTTTCGTATGTTTGACATGTTTCGGATGTTTGGTATGTTTGACATGATTCGTGTGTTTGACCACTTTCGGATGTTTTGTATGTTTGACATGTTTCGTATGTTTGACATGTTTCGGGTGTTTGACATGTTTAGGGGTGTTTGAATTGTTTCGGATGTTTCGTATGTTTGACATGTTTTAAGTGTTTTACATGTTTGGGATGTTTCGTATGTTTAACTTGTTTCGGTAGTTTGACATAATTCAGATGTTTTGTATTTTTGTAATGTTTCGAGTGTTTGACATGTTTCGGATGTTTCGTATGTTTGAGATGTTTCGGGTGTTTGACATGTTTTGAATATTTCGTATGTTTGAACATGTTTCGGGTGTTTGACATGTTTCGGATGTTTCGTATGTTTGACATATTTCGGGTGTTTGACATGTTTCAGATGTTTTGTATGTTTGACATGTTTCGGATGTTTCGTATGTTTGACATGTTTCGGGTGTTTGACATGTTTCGGATGTTTCGTATGTTTGACATTTTTCGGGTGTTTGACATGTTTTGGGTGTTTTACATGTTTCGTATGTTTGACATGTTTCGGGTGTTTGACATGTTTCGGATGTTTCGTATGTTTGACATATTTCGGGTGTTTGACATGTTTCAGATGTTTCGTATGTTTGACATGTTTCGGATGTTTGGTATGTTTGACATGATTCGTGTGTTTGACATGTTTCGGATGTTTCGTATGTTTGACATGTTTCGTATGTTGGACATGTTTCGGGTGTTTGACATGTTTTGGGTGTTTGAATTGTTACGGATGTTTCGTATGTTTGACATGTTTTAAGTGTTTTACATGTTTGGGATGTTTCGTATGTTTAACTTGTTTCGGTAGTTTGACATAATTCAGATGTTTTGTATTTTTGACATGTTTCGAGTGTTTGACATGTTTCGGATGTTTCGTATGTTTGACATGTTTCGGGTGTTTGATGTGTTTCGGATGTTTTGTATGTTTGACATGTTTCGTATGTTTGACAGGTTTCGGGTGTTTGACATGTTTTAGGTGTTTTACATGTTTCGGATGTTTCGTATGTTTGACATGTTTTAAGTGTTTTAGATGTTTGGGATGTTTCGTATGTTTGACATGTTTCTGGTGTTTGACATGTTTCAGATGTTTTGTATGTTTGACATATTTCGGGTGTTTGACATGTTTCGGATGTTTGACATCTTTCGTATGTTTGACATGTTTCGGGTGTTTGACATGCTTAGTGTTTTACATGTTTGGGATGTTTCGTATGTTTGACATGTTTCGGTAGTTTGACATAATTCAGATGTTTTGTATTTTTGTAATGTTTCGGGTGTTTGACATGTTTCGGATGTGTCGTATGTTTGACATGTTACTGGTGTTTTGACATGTTTCAAATGTTTCGTATGTTTGACATGTTTCGAGTGTTTCACATGTTTCAGATGTTGTGTATGTTTCACATGTTTCGGATGTCTGGTATGTTTGATATGTTTAGGTTGTTTAACATGTTTCGGATGTTTGACATGTTTCGGAATTTTCGTATGTTTGACATGTTTCTGATGTTTCGTATGTTTGACATGTTTTGGGTGTTTGACATGTTTCGGATGTTTCCTATATTGACATGTTTCTGGTGTTTGACATGTTTCGAATGTTTCGTATGTTTTAAATGTTTCGTGTGTTCGACCTTTTTCGGATATTTCGTATGTTTGACTTTTTTCGGGTGTTTGACATGTTTGGGATGTTTCGTATGTTTGACATGTTTCGGATGTTTGACATCTTTCGGATGTTTCGTATGTTTGACATGTTTCGGGTGTTTGACATGTTTCGGATGTTTCGTATGTTTGACATATTTCGGGTGTTTGACATGTTTCAGATGTTTCGTATGTTTGACATGTTTCGGATGTTTGGTATGTTTGACATGATTCGTGTGTTTGACCACTTTCGGATGTTTTGTATGTTTGACATGTTTCGTATGTTTGACATGTTTCGGGTGTTTGACATGTTTAGGGTGTTTGAATTGTTTCGGATGTTTCGTATGTTTGACATGTTTTAAGTGTTTTACATGTTTGGGATGTTTCGTATGTTTAACTTGTTTCGGTAGTTTGACATAATTCAGATGTTTTGTATTTTTGTAATGTTTCGAGTGTTTGACATGTTTCGGATGTTTCGTATGTTTGAGATGTTTCGGGTGTTTGACATGTTTTGAATATTTCGTATGTTTGACATGTTTCGGGTGTTTGACATGTTTCGGATGTTTCGTATGTTTGACATGTTTCGAATGTTTCGTATGTTTGACATTTTTGGGTTGTTTGACATGTTTCGGATGTTTCGTATGTTTGACATGTTTCGGGTGTTTGATGTGTTTCGGATGTTTTGTATGTTTGACAAGTTTCGGATGTTTTGTATGTTTGACATGTTTCGGGTGTTTGACATGTTTCGGATGTTTCGTATGTTTGACATTTTTCGGGTGTTTGACATGTTTCGGATTTTTTGTATGTTTGACATGTTTCGGATGTTTCGTATGTTTGACATGTTTCGGGTATTTTACATGTTTCGTATGTTTGACATGTTTTAAGTGTTTGACATGTTTCGGATGTTTGACATGTTTTGGGTGTTTGACATAATTAATATGTTTTGTATGTTTGACATGTTTCGGATGTTTCGTATGTTTGACATGTTTCGGATGTTTGGTATGTTTGACATGTTTCGTGTGTTTGACATGTTTCGGATGTTTCGTATGTTTGACATCTTTCGTATGTTTCACATGTTTCGGGTGTTTGACATGTTTTGGGTGTTTCGTATGTTTGACATGTTTTAAGTGTTTTACATGTTTGGGATGTTTCGTATGTTTGACATGTTTCGGTAGTTTGACATAATTCTGATGTTTTGTATTTTTGTAATGTTTCGGGTGTTTGACATGTTTCGGATGTGTCGTATGTTTGACATGTTACGGGTGTTTGACATGTTTCGGATGTCTCGTATGTTTGACATGTTTAGGTTGTTTAACATGTTTCGGATGTTTGACATGTTTCGGAATTTTCGTATGTTTGACATGTTTCTGATGTTTCGTATGTTTGACATGTTTTGGGTGTTTGACATGTTTCGGATGTTTCGTATATTGACATGTTTCTGGTGTTTGACATGTTTCGAATGTTTTGTATGTTTGACATGTTTCGGATGTTTGACTTGTTTCGGATGTTTCGTATGTATGACATGTTTCGGGTGTTTGACTTGTTTCGGATGTTTCGTATGTATGACTTTTTTCGGGTGTTTGACATGTTTGGGATGTTTCGTATGTTTGACATGTTTCGGGTGTTTGACATCTTTCGGATGTTTCGTATGTTTGACATGTTTCGGGTGTTTGACATGTTTCGGATGTTTCGTATAATTGACATATTTCGGGTGTTTGACATGTTTCAGATGTTTTGTATGTTTGACATGTTTCGGATGTTTCGTATGTTTGACATGTTTCGGGTGTTTGACATGTTTCGGATGTTTCGTATGTTTGACATTTTTCAGGTGTTTTGACATGTTTTGGGTGTTTTACATGTTTCGTATGTTTGACAGGTTTCGGGTGTTTGACATGTTTCGGGTGTTTCGTATGTTTGACATATTTCGGGTGTTTGACATGTTTCAGATGTTTCCGTATGTTTGACATGTTTCGGATGTTTGGTATGTTTGACATGATTTCGTGTGTTTGACCACTTTCGGATGTTTTGTATGTTTGACATGTTTCGTATGTTTGACATGTTTCGGGTGTTTGACATGTTTAGGGTGTTTGAATTGTTTCGGATGTTTCGTATGTTTGACATGTTTTAAGTGTTTTACATGTTTGGGGATGTTTCGTATGTTTAACTTGTTTCGGTAGTTTGACATAATTCAGATGTTTGTATTTTTGTAATGTTTCGAGTGTTTGACATGTTTCGGATGTTTCGTATGTTTGAGATGTTTCGGGTGTTTGACATGTTTTGAATATTTCGTATGTTTGACATGTTTCGGGTGTTTGACATGTTTCAGATGTTTCGTATGTTTGACATGTTTCGAATGTTTCGTATGTTTGACATTTTTGGGTTGTTTGACATGTTTCGGATGTTTCGTATGTTTGACATGTTTCGGGTGTTTGATGTGTTTCGGATGTTTTGTATGTTTGACAAGTTTCGGATGTTTCGTATGTTTGACATGTTTCGGGTGTTTGACATGTTTCGGATGTTTCGTATGTTTGACATTTTTCGGGTGTTTGACATGTTTCGGATTTTTTGTATGTTTGACATGTTTCGGATGTTTCGTATGTTTGGACATGTTTCGGGTATTTTACATGTTTCGTATGTTTGACATGTTTTAAGTGTTTGACATGTTTCGGATGTTTGACATGTTTTGGGTGTTTGACATAATTAATATGTTTTGTATGTTTGACATGTTCGGATGTTTCGTATGTTTGAAATGTTTTCGGATGTTTGGTATGTTTGACATGTTTCGTGTGTTTGACATGTTTCGGATGTTTCGTATGTTTGACATCTTTCGTATGTTTTACATGTTTCGGGTGTTTGACATGTTTTGGGTGTTTCGTATGTTTGACATGTTTTAAGTGTTTTACATGTTTGGGATGTTTCGTATGTTTGACATGTTTCGGTAGTTTGACATAATTCTGATGTTTTGTATTTTTGTAATGTTTCGGGTGTTTGACATGTTTCGGATGTGTCGTATGTTTGACATGTTACGGGTGTTTGACATGTTTCGGATGTCTCGTATGTTTGACATGTTTAGGTTGTTTAACATGTTTCGGATGTTTGACATGTTTCGGAATTTTCGTATGTTTGACATGTTTCTGATGTTTCGTATGTTTGACATGTTTTTGGGTGTTTGACATGTTTCGGATGTTTCGTATATTGACATGTTTCTGGTGTTTGACATGTTTCGAATGTTTTGTATGTTTGACATGTTTCGGATGTTTGACTTGTTTCGGATGTTTCGTATGTATGACATGTTTCGGGTGTTTTGACTTGTTTCGGATGTTTCGTATGTATGACTTTTTTCGGGTGTTTGACATGTTTGGGATGTTTCGTATGTTTGACATGTTTCGGGTGTTTGACATCTTT
>JAZGLO010002450.1:0-10591 GCA_036873155.1 Biomphalaria sudanica | reverse complement strand
GTCAAAACAATAAGTGTAACTTATTTTTTTTTCTTGTTGCTGATGAGAAGATACACATATATAAACACGAATATAAACATCGCTCCATTTCTTTCAACCAGTTCTAATTGCGTAGTGTGCGTGTGTGGGAGTGCTCGTTCATTTGGGTGACAAATGGCGGGCTACAAAGTCTGTTGTCACACTATATTTGTGTTTCATTTATTTGGTAAGTTATTACATTTTTGTGCATATAGAAGAATGGTACACAATAGCTAGACCGATCTTCTATTATCTCAAACCTAAGCCATAGGACCATTATTTTAAGGTTATATTTCTGGATTTCCATGGAAGGCTCTAGCCTTATTCAGCACATCATTCTGTACAGACCTCTCAGGAGCTTTTTATCTCAATGCCAGTACTATTAAGTTTAGAACTGTCTCTACATAGTCAATCCATTGTATTTGTGGTCTGTCTTTGGGTTTCGCCTGCGTTTTGGTTTCAATAGGACTACATATACTTCTCTCTACAACATCCTCATGAGATCAATGTCTGATATCTTTCTTTGATGTGATACCAAAATTGGTAGGCCTAGAACTAGTGTATGTTTTTACTATTTAACAATATAACAATTTTTTTTTGAAAATAGATTTCTACTTTATGCTCAAATAATAGAGTTAACTAAAGGTTTCTATTATATTTGTCATTGAAAAATAAAGAGAAAAAAAAGGATTAAGTATACCGATCGAAGCAGCGACATTCGCGTGACACACCACCAAACTTAGCTATCCAGCCATACTTCTAATTGCATAATTTAGCTTCAAATAAATAATTATTTTTTTTTACCTGAGTTTATGACTTGTGTCTTCTAACCAACTTTCATCCTATTATCAACTTCCTTAGACCATGAAGAAAGTGTGAGCTGATAATATATCTAAGTAAAAAAAAATAAACACCGAAAAATAAGAAATGTAATGCGCTATCAAACAATAGTAAGTGAAAGTACAGTTCCCCTTTCAGACCTTACGATCTATAGAGCAGATGATGTTAACAAGAGACTACACTCTAATTTGAAAATGTTATTGCTTTTTAAAAAGAAAAAATCTTTAAAAATATGTACATGCTAAAAAAAAGTAATCTTCGTTAATAAAACTTATATAAACGATCAGTTTCAAATGTGTAATTATTTCATATATTTTTCAAATTCTTTTCCAGTTTTGATGATCACGTTCTCAAACGCCAAGTTCAGCGGCGGAGCTAACTACGAGAGTCGACGGTATGAAACAGACAACAGTGGATCTACGGGGAAGACGTACGGGTCATTCGATGGCGTGGAGCAGGGTGGGACCGAAAATAAAAAGAAGAAACTTGAATCCAGCGCATTTAGCTCGTATAGCAGCGGTTATCAAGATGCCGCCAAGAAAGACCAACTTTTGGAATCTCAGAGTGGCCTAGACTTTGCAGGGGGTTATGATGCAGTTAGTGGAAAAGAGTACGGAAAGACCTCCCAGGACGCTTCTGCCGAAGATGTTTTCGGCTCCAGCAAGTCAATCTTTGGAGGATACAATTCTGGATTCACTAGTGGACAGAGTTCAGACAGTTTCAAGCCAAACAGTTTTATCAGTTCAGACCTTTTTGACGGTAGCTCGGGAATAGGGCATAAAGAAATAGCAGACTATGGAGAGACTGGCTTAGGATATGTCGACAATAAGCCCCCCGAAAGTCAGGGTTACGGATCTAAAATTTCCGGAAATGAAGGCTACGGAAATAAAGGTTACTTTGACGGCGACATCAGTTCTGAGAATGACGGAAGCGTTTCAATCAACAAAGGAAGCGGAGCAGCAGGCACAAACTACGGAGCGAAGAGCTCTGCTAATTCCAAAAATGGAGCGAAGGGTTTTAACAGCGGCAGAGGCAGCTCAGGTAAAGGTGCCGTCGGTTATTTATCCAGCAGCGATGTCGACAGCGGGAATGTTGGATCTAAAGGTTATAGGGATGGCGGTAAAGGAGCTTCCGGTTACAAGGGCTACGACAACGGCAATTCTGGATACAAGGGATCCGGAAGTGAAGATGACAGCTACTTCAGCTCTGGGCTCGAAACAGTCGCTGGTGGATACGGGCATAAACAATTAGATAGTCAAAGCTCTGCTGACTACACCAGCCCCAACAGTAAATCTTCTAATTTTGACGGCAGTGTCGGTGGATTTGGAAATAAACAGTTAGAAAGTCAAAGCTCGGGAGAATATGTAAGCTCCAATAGTAGAATTTCCAATTTTGAAGGCAGTGTCGGTGGATACGGAAATAAGCAATTGGATAGTCAAAGCTCCGGTGACTATGTCAGTTCCAACAGTAAATCTTCCAATTTTGATGTCAGCGCAGGTGGATTCGGACATAAACAGTTAGATAATCAAAGCCCCGGTGACTATGTCAGTTCCAACAGTAAATCTTCCAATTTTGATGTCAGCGCCGGTGGATTTGGACATAAACAGTTAGATAGTCAAAGCTCCGGTGACTATGTCAGTTCCAACAGTAAATCTTTCAATGCTGACAGTAATGACAAACCCATCGACAACACCTATTACGACACCAAATCTTTTGAATCCACGAGTGAACAGAAACAACCAGGTTTTGAAGATGGTTCTAACGTCTACAAAGGCGCCAGTGGAGAGAGTACATCTCCCAATAAAAACCTGGGCGGGGGCGAACTCGGTTACAGCAAAGGAGCCATTTTGAAAGGTAGCGATGGCAACGTAAAATCCTTCGATAGTGGAAATCTTGGAAGCAAAGATTCGTTCGGCGAAGATCTAAACAAGTTCACTGGAGATTTAAACAGCGGCAAATCAGACTTCGGCCTCGGCAATTCTTACTATGGCAACGGCAAGACGGACGTATACAGCAGCAAAATTTACAGTGGCAGTAAATCTCTGTACGGCTCCAGCAAGCTGTCAGCAGGAATAGGAGACGGCTCCAACTATGGAAAAGATTACGACGACAGTTCCTCACAGAGTGCGACTAGGAAACAGACGCTTTTGGATGACAGTCCCGAGAGCAGCGGTAGGAAGTTTCAAGGCAGCAGTGATTACGACTCGAATAGTTTTGGCATTAAAAGTGACTTCGACGCTGTGGATCAAGCAGAGGATGGATTTGTTTGCAAGTCTGGAGTAAGTCATTCATTTTGAGTACCACCCCTTCCCACCCTGCATTCTTTTATTTTGATAATAATATCGTTGTTTTTTTTAATAAATATTCAAATAATTATTTTTACAAATATTGCATAAAAAATGCAAACTAAAAGGCCATTTCAAAAGGTCCTCGGGGCGCGCAAAGACATTCCTTCAGGGAGCAGACCAGTAAAAAAAAAGGAAAAGAGGCAGACAGGGAAAACGATGGTACATGATTCGGATGTTCCTCCAGAGTTGAAGATAATTTACTTCCTAGTCCAAAGACAACATAAAAGAATGTGTTCTATATGTATACTCGTATATTGTTAAAGTTAGACATTGAAAGCTAACAAAGAAAAAAAATGAGTTTGCACTATTACAAGTCAACACTCTGGCTGGCAAAAAGTAGGAATTTCTGAATATTTTGAGGAGATGAAAGCTGATCTGGTTCGTTAATATGGTAAGACATGACTCTTCCTTCAAAGTCAGTGGAGGAAGCACAAAGAAAGGGTCGTCTAAAACATACTCTTGCTGGACAACAGAACAAAAAAATTGACATGCATCTCTTTCTCTTCATATTCTATTCAGAATATCTGGTCTCCGAAAAGGGTGGAGGGATTTAAATTATGCGAGCTGTCACAGCACCCCTACTTCAAAAGTCAAGGGGCTAATGAGAGAGTGTTGTTCTACCAGGTATGTAGCCTAGTTTTGGTGCTGTTTTTGTTTATGAATTATTTCCTCTTGACTCTTTCCAGTCAGATTTCGCTCCCCACCCTACCAGCTGTGACAAGTTTTACCAGTGTGCCAACGGGAAGCCATTTATGATTGTGTGCCCTAAAGGTCTAGTCTTCAATACCAAGTATAGCATCTGCGACTGGCCGTCCAACGTGGACTGCCCATCAGATTCCGACATTGCAGTACTGGTAAGTTTGATTAACTTTATAATTACTACATTTTAATATCGGCTTCATAATTTTAAAAAAATCCTAAAAGTAAATACCGATTGATAACTAATTAGCTAATATTGGAGGGGGGGGGGGAAGAACAAGTGATCTTTTCTTCTCTGTATATATAATTCTCTTTTCCGCCCAACCATGCGGGACAACATGCACGCACGCCGACTCTCTAACCCTTCTATAAACTCACTATGATTGGACAGGCTACATGAGTCTCGATATTGGCGATATTAAATATACTAGCATACAATAATTAATAAGCTTCTTGAGCCCTTGAATTCACTCTTATTATAGTAGCGCTACATCTATTATAAAAGAATCTAGACTCTAGATCTAGATTTAAATATATGTAGGCCTATAAGCCAATGTTTTTATTTTAAAAATGGACTTAGGTCGATTAGCTATTTTGATATCTCCATTCATACTATTTTTATATTCCCGCATTCGCTTTCTTATAACATTATTAATTCGTTAAATTGTTTCCAAAATACTCTCAGTGGCTATATTGACAGTGATATGCAGATTTGGATCTGTTAGTATAAGATTATAGTATTGTTTGAAATGATGTCGGCTTGTTAAGCTGTAACGATTTAAATGTATCTTTTTCTCTCTTTCAGCATCTTCCAAGTTCCAGGCACGTTAGGGACATGTTTTACCTGACCAAACCGAAGCATCCTCAGTCACCCAAGCCCTTACCCTCCCCGCCCAAAGCGCCCAAGTCAACCATCAAGCAAGAGCCGCTGAAGTTGCAGGCGATGAGCGAGGACGTGTCCGCGGGGGACGAGGGCCACGGGTACAGCATGGAGGCAGAGGCGGAGAAGAGAGGCAGTGAAGAGGAGAATGACGTCAGCTACTACAGCTTTAACGTGGGAGATATTGAAGAGGACGAGAGTGGCAAGGGAGACGACTGGGGGAAAAACTCGTACAGCGCGGCTGCTCATGGGAGTCAAGGAGTTGTCTGTTCTTATGGAGTAAGTCATTATAAAGAGTCCGATAGATTTAATTTAAAAATCTTGACAGAACCAAAAAAGAAAGGAGGATGTTTGCAATCGACCCCCCCCACACACACACACACAATCGGCCTCACTATCCAGAGTAGAGATTGCTTTGCGAAGAGTTTATAGTCTATCATATTGTCTATCATATTGTTTATCTTAAAAAAAAATTGACTATTGTTTTAGAGCTAGAATATGTCGTTTTTATTAATACTATATAACAAAAATAATACAATACGCAACTGTTAATTATTATTACGCGTTACTTTAATAAGCTTCATTTAAGTTATATGCACCACAAGTGTAGACCAAAGGATTTATTTAAAATGGTTTGTGTTCAATAGCAGAGATAATTAGCAAGTATATATTGTCCATCTGTTTGACCCTCTCATATATTTTTTTGGATACCCTCCCATGGGGTGAATGAATGCAAGACAAGGGCAAATATCAAAAGCTACAAGTGCTATAAGACACGAGCATATGGGTCAATAAATGAAGAATTCTTTAGCAAGAATCTTCTGCCTCAAACAGAAGGCCTTTTTTTTTTTTTTGCATTTTTCAAATTACTAATTACACTTAATTTATTTCGTACAACATTTGTGAAATAGTATCATTGGTGCCTTAAGATAGGAGGACGACTCTTAGAATTTGTCAGAAGCTGTCAGTCAGGTTGTTACCTTTCTGAGCAAACACTAAATGAACTTTTATTGCTGAATTAAAATACTTTTTTTTTATGACCACATATAATTTTTCGTGTGCGATAATGTACTCCTGGTCAATCTACAGGTCAAGTTTATCCGTGACCCCAACGACTGCACCAAGTTTTACCAGTGTGCACACTCCAAGCCTTTTTTGATGACCTGTCCAGCTGGTCTGTATTTTAACACAGATATAGACGTTTGTGATTGGCCATCTAACGTAGACTGTTCAGGATCGGTAACTATTAGACTTTTTTGAATATTAATATATGATCATTTAGAGTGTTCCTTAGCGAAATAGTTTATGATATGATCAGCTTCATCCTGGTCCTTTCTTTTCTTTGTCTACTGACCCAATCAGAAATCTTTTCATTCCTTTGTTGTTACCGTTAACATTACAGTCTAGAAGGAAATGTCCACTCGTGAAATTGAAAGCGGAAAAACAAAGTAAGGAGAATCCTTCTGATGTATACATTCCAGTAGTCTCGAATGACATAAGTCAGTCAAAGTATTTTAATGACATTTATTTTTTTGCACTACTTATGACACCTTTTTCTTAATCCAATTTCGTGTGCGAGTTTAGTCTGAAATGTACTTTTTAAAAAAAAAAAGATCATTGGCCTGTCATGAACATAAAAATAATATTTCACTGATATGTAGAATGCTAGTCTTCGGAGTTTTACTTTACGGATCTATATGTATTGGGCAATGGTTGTGTTCATATACTAAGAAACTAAAATTCTCAAATTTTATTTTTTTAATTATACATGATGTGGCAGGTTAGGTGTTTACTGATCTGCTTCTCAACAGGGTCAAACTCGTCAATCAACAAGCCAAGATTACGACTCTAACAGCAACAGCAACAGCTACAGCCCATCCTACCATAAAGAAAGCAAATCATACTCTTCTTACACTCCCACTGTTTACAGCGCTCCCTCCTACAGTAACTCTGACACAAAATCCCAAGAGTCGTCCTCCTACGAGCCACAGCAGTCCAGCTTCGACAGCAGCCGAAGCTCCGGAAGCTTATCCGGTGATAAAGGAATGTCCAGCTTCGACAGCAGCCGAAGCTCCGGAAGCTTCTCCGGTGATAAAGGAATGTCCAGCTTCTTCCCGATGAATCCGTTTCACTATCCCGTCATGCCAATCTTCCACCCGCCCATCTTCCAACCCATCATTCCTTACTACCCCAAAGATTCCGCACAGCAATCGTCGAGATCCAGCGACAAAGGCGACGACGAAGACGACGAGAGTGACTCCAAGAAAGAAAGCTCTGACTCCAAAGACTTCCAAGAGTCAGACGACTCAAGTCAAACGTTTGAACACAAGCAGACGTCAGAAGATTCGTATGACAAGTCTTATCAAGAAAGCTCACAGAAATCAGAGGAACAAGACAGTTCTAATAAAAAGACCAATTATAGAAAACCTCTAAAAGTGTAGGTACATTTTACTTTTTACAATACCTCTATTCAAGTCAGAACTTCATGGAGAACAGAGGAACATGGACACTGATCTCAAAAACGGTTCTAAAGATTTTTCTGAAAATTTAAAAGTTGATTTAAAAAATAATAATTGCTCGTTGACCACAAGGAGAAAAGTCTAACTTGACGTTATCATTTTTCAAGTAAAAAAGGAAATACATTTAAATTTGGCTAGAGATCTAGATCTAGGATTTTAGGTCTAGATCTAACATCGGTTTTGAAAGGGCTTGAAATGACTATCGCTTTCTGCAATTTCCGAAAGCAAGGCTTTTCTGACAGAAGAATTTAATGAATTAATGTTCAGAAAATTTTTTGCGCATCGTCTTCTAGATCTAAGTCAATATCTAAATGCTTATTATTGGAATAGTATATAGATCAATAGGCCTACATTCGCTCAAGCAGAATTCTTTCTCGGGGAGACGGGGGGAAAGGGCAGGTAAAAAAAAGTTCCATTGTATTTTTAATGTAATATTCATTTATTTTTAAGAGAAAAACAATCGCTCTATGAGTTGCATAAATGAGACAGTGTCTTTTAATATTTTTCTTGTTTTAAAATAAATTTGGCTCCTAATGTGAAAGAGCCTAATGTAACGGTGATTAATGCGAAAGAGCCTAATGTAGCGGTGATTAATGCGAAAGAGCCTAATGTAGCGGTGATTAAGGCGAAAGAGCCTAATGTAGCGGTGATTTATGTGAAAGAGCCTAATGTAGCGGTGATTAATGTGAAAGAGCCTAATGTAGCGGTGATTAATGCGAAAGAGAATAATGTAGCGGTGATTAATGTGAAAAGGCCTAATGTAGCGGTGATTAATGTGAAAAAGCCTAATGTAGCGGTGATTAATGTGAAAAAGCCTAATGTAGCGGTGATTAATGCGAAAGAGCCTAATGTAGCGGTGATTAATGCGAAAGAGCCTAATGTAGCGGTGATTAATGCGAAAGAGCCTAATGTAGCGGTGATTAATGCGAAAGAGCCTAATGTAGCGGTGATTAATGTGAAAGAGCCTAATGTAGCGGTGATTAATGTGAAAGAGCCTAATGTAGCGGTGATTAATGTGAAAAAGCCTAATGTAGCGGTGATTAATGTGAAAAAGCCTAATGTAGCGGTGATTAATGCGAAAGAGCCTAATGTAGCGGTAATTAATGCGAAAGAGCCAAATGTAGCGGTGATTAATGCGAAAGAGAATAATGTAGCGGTGATTAATGCGAAAGAGAATAATGTAGCGGTGATTAATGTGAAAAGGCCTAATGTAGCGGTGATTAATGTGAAAAAGCCTAATGTAGCGGTGATTAATGTGAAAAAGCCTAATGTAGCGGTGATTAATGCGAAAGAGCCTAATGTAGCGGTGATTAATGCGAAAGAGCCTAATGTAGCGGTGATTAATGCGAAAGAGCCTAATGTAGCGGTGATTAATGCGAAAGAGCCTAATGTAGCGGTGATTAATGTGAAAGAGCCTAATGTAGCGGTGATTAATGTGAAAGAGCCTAATGTAGCGGTGATTAATGTGAAAAAGCCTAATGTAGCGGTGATTAATGTGAAAAAGCCTAATGTAGCGGTGATTAATGCGAAAGAGCCTAATGTAGCGGTAATTAATGCGAAAGAGCCAAATGTAGCGGTGATTAATGCGAAAGAGCCTAATGTAGCGGTGATTAATGCGAAAGAGCCTAATGTAGCGGTGATTAATGTGAAAAGGCCTAATGTAGCGGTGATTAATGTGAAAAAGCCTAATGTAGCGGTGATTAATGTGAAAAAGCCTAATGTAGCGGTGATTAATGCGAAAGAGCCTAATGTAGCGGTGATTAATGCGAAAGAGCCTAATGTAGCGGTGATTAATGTGAAAGAGCATAATGTAGCGGTGATTAATGTGAAAAAGCCTAATGTAGCGGTGATTAATGTGAAAAAGCCTAATGTAGCGGTGATTAATGTGAAAGAGCCTAATGTAGCGGTGATTAATGTGAAACATAGCAGATACAAGCAGCACGTAGAGGCCTAGAGGAAATATAAAAGCAGTGCTGCTGGCTATACCTTGCCTATATGCTGTATTTCAGAGTTAACTTGAGTTTATAACTGCAGAGTTGTTTTAGTAGCTAGATGTCTCATGTATGTGACCCCCCCCCCCCCCAACCGCTCATACTATTAACGTAATGTCAGAAACAATTCCACGTCCCTACTATTTTTATGGGGCGCGATGGCTGAGTGGTTAAGCGCTTGGCTTTCGAACTTGGTCCTGGGTTCGAGTCTCGGTGATGACTGGGATTTTGAATTTCGGGATCTTCAGGGCGCCCCTGTGTCCAATCAATTCTAATGGGTACCTGACTTCAGTTGGGAAAATTAAAGGCGGTTGGTCGTTGTGCTGGTCACATGACACCCTGCTCCTTAACCGTTGGCCAAATAAACTTATGACCTTAACATCATTTGCCGAAAGAGGGGGTTTAATTTTTTTTTTACTCTTTAAATTATTTGATAGTGTAATCCCATTTAAAAACTACTACATTTGCTTAACGAATGTTTTTTAATGAGAATACCTCAGTAATGGATTTGTGACCAAGTCACTGAAGCCAGTGCAAACAAGATTGAAAGTTTCAACTTAAATCTCATTTGCATTATTTGTCTCCAGCTTCAGTAACAACAATAAGAACAGCTATAACAACAACAATAACAACAACAATAACAACAACAAAGGCTTCTACTACTACGACTACGACTCTGCAAACAACAACTACAGAAATTACAAAAAATCAAGTTACAACAATAACAATAACAACAACAAAAAGGGCGACACGGGCGTCAACCAGAAGGGCATCTACTATTATTACTACGACAACTCCAACAAAAACTCCAATGGCAAGCAGAACGATTACGTCTACTATTACGATTACGATTCTCCTGTGAACAACATGTACGATTACTTCACGTACGATTACGGAGGTAAAGATTACACGTCTGCAAACGGAGGTAAAGATTACTCGTCAGCCTACGGAACTAAAGATTACGTTTCATCCTATGGAGGTGGACAGAGTGTCAAAAGGTAAGCTGTGAAAACGTCACAATTGTCTTTTGGGAATTTTCACACCAAAATTTAATCACAGTAGTCTCCTCTTTGCTTACACTTGATTTTTTAAGATCCATTTTATTTTTTTAAGCAATAAAATACAATTAGCGAGATAAAGAAGACAAAACGATGTGAAGAAATGTGGTGGCGATATAGTGGAGCCTAAAGAAAAACTTAAGGAAATGAAAAAAGGAAGATAGAGAGAGAGTACATAATGTTGAGGACAAAATATTAAAAGATCTATCTATCTATCTATCTATCTATCTATCTATCT
>JAZGLO010002449.1:0-10305 GCA_036873155.1 Biomphalaria sudanica | reverse complement strand
GAACAGGAATCCACTGACCAATCTACTTCGGGTCGGCAATACCAACAACAACAACCGAGTGGTAACACTTGTCCCAGCGCCAACAGTAGCCCCAACTCAAGGTAATGTGACCCCTCCCCCCACACTTTAGGTTGTACCGAACCTCAAAAATATTTTAGTGTCTTACTAGCCTTTGTCTCACTATTTCTTACATTTATTGTCTCACTAGCCTTTGTCTCACCGTTTCTTACATTTATTGTCTCACTAGCCTTTGTCTCACCGATTCTTACATTTATTGTCTCACTAGCCTTTGTCTCACCGTTTCTTACATTTATTGTCTCACTAGCCATGACCTTTCTTCGTCATTTGTTTCATCAAGTTTTTGTGCTAGTCTTTGTTCCACATTTATTGTTACTTTTGTAGGCTCTTTTCATATATTGCTCTACAAGCCTTGTATCACCATTTGTCACATCTATTGCCCTACTTGCCTTTGTCTCACATTTGTCACATCTATTGCCCTACTTGCCTTTGTCTCACATTTGTCACATCTATTGCCCTACTTGCCTTTGTCTCACCATTTGTCACATCTATTGCCCTACTTGCCTTTGTCTCACCATTTGTCACATCTATTGCCCTACTTGCCTTTGTCTCACACTTGCCACATCTATTGCCCTACTTGCCTTTGTCTCACACTTGCCACATCTATTGCCCTACTTACCATTGTCTCACACTTGCCACATCTATTGCCCTACTTACCTTTGTCTCACACTTGCCATATCTATTGCCTTGGCAGGAGCTGGAAATACAAATGCAAGAGACAACATCAACTTGATCTTCTTGTCTCCACTGACGCCCTCGTCACTCCCCCCTCCCATTGTTGCCAACGACGGAAGCGCCACGACTATCAGGGGCTCCCTCAGGGACATATTAGGAGATGACCTCACACGGTTCATTAACAACGCGCAGTTGGTGCCAGGCCAAGGGCTGCCAAACTCACCTGCTGGGAGTCAGAGATGTAAGTTATAGACTGTTAAAGGCATTCATTCTTGATACAAAGTTATCTATGGAAATTTATCCTTTTTGACCTATTTAAAAAAAAAGAAGAAGAAACGTTAACGACAGGCGTTATAAATAGCTCCCAGTTTGAGGTCATCTGGTTAATAAAAACTTGGATCCCATTTCTTGTCAATAATTATCTTACTTACATTTTTTAAATATTATTTTTGAAATTTAAATTGAAAAAAAGAACAACATTTTGTTTTACAAAGAAAATACATCTAAGACCTTAAACCCTAATTTATCAAGTATATATGACTACAATGCCTAGGGAGCACCTGGCTTCAGGCGGTTTCGGAACAAGACTGCTGGAGATCACTTACAAAGGCTGAGGGATACATATTTTAGGGGCAAAAGAAAATCCACTGCCGAGGACAATATCTAAATCGACTACCGACGGAAAATTACTATGTCTGCGCTGGGTGTGGCAAAATATGTAGGTCGTCGCTGGGACTTCGTAGCCACGAGAAATACTGCATTCCACATTAAGCTTCGGAATCGAAGACAAGCTTTATCAATTTATAAGACTTTAAATAACAATCTGCAGACGTTAAACACTATACAGTGAGAATGTCAATATCACTAACTACCAGTCTACTATAATGATCTAAAGATGCATCTTGTATGCATAAGTCTGTCAATCTCTTTCAAAGAAGGGTCCATTTATTTCCATGTTTGTTCATGCTAATAGCAAAATCATTTATCAATCGCTCATATTATTTTATTCAAAAACACTAACAGTAAAAAATATCAGTATATCACTGTCTTTGTTTGGAAAAAATATTTTTAATTACTGTCAGTGGATCTGTTAGCGTACTTTCTTCCAAAACCTGTTATTGCCTCTCTTTTAGACCTAAAGTCAGAATATAAGTAGAACATAACCTATAAGTATTTTCATGATTTAAATTAAGTCAACCGTGGACCTATTCATATTTTAACAACTATTAATAAATTCTTCTTTTTTGTTCCCCTATTGTAACCTCAACAGCCTGTACAGTCATACGCAGTGGGGAGACAGTACCATACAGGGTCAATCCGAGAGGAGGCCGATCACTGTCCGCGGAAGAGTGCCAAGCCATGGGGCAACTGCTGGACAAATTCATCCCCACCTTCCTTCAGAACTTTGTCCCGAGCGACGCTGCTTTTGCCGGATTCGGCTCCAACTCCAGAAACAACGCCAACAACAGGAACGCGCCCATGCAGCAACCCACCTCGTCGGCCAACTTCCATGAGGCATCGAACGTGAATGACATCTTTGGTGGGGGTTTGAATACGATCAGCCCACAGCTCAGCCGCCAGGACATGAGCCCCACCGTCGCCAACAGCCTGAATCAGTTCATTACCATCAGAAACGACAGAGACGGTTGCACCATCTCAGTACCTAATATAGTCCCTCAGTGCTAACACCCTCCTGGGAGTTCAGTCCCGAAGAACTATATCAAAGGGAGATAAATATTGGAAACTTTATTAATACTAATGCATTACACAGAAAGGGGGACAACCGGTTAAATTTCGTTGCATCGCGAGCACTGCACGCTATGGTTCATCAAATTTGAATAGAATGCACATAACTCCAAAAGTGATCTAATGTCTCAAAGTAAGAAGTGACATTAGATTACTCTTGGCCACGCTAAGCCAATCAGATTATTAAGACCATCGACAAAATTTTTTCTTGCTCAGTTGCAAGCAAGAGGAAACAAAAAATCAATGCTACATTAAGCATTCCAATTTTCTATTTGTTCAACTGTTTTCTATTCAATGACTTTTACAACATTTAATGTGGAAGTCAGCTATTCAAACAACTTTTGTAAATATAGCGTGAACATTAAATATTTATCTTTAGGAGGAGTTTCAAATCATATGGAAAAAACTCAGTTCTTTGCATCTTCTTTTTTCTGCTATTGATTTCTTATATATCTGTATCGATCTAAATTATTGAATGCTGGATAAATCATCAATAATCTATATATGTACATACATGAATCTCAACGTGAAAGACTCATAATGAAATGTGTACACTGAATGCATGCATATTTATTATCATTTATTTTTTTTGTCATTTTGTTTAGTTGGTAGAAAAAGAATACTACAGATTGATTGTTATCCAGGATGAATGCTGATAATTGAGTTCCCGAAGTGAGATTAATTTGCTGATCTCAAATAGCTGAATGGATCTTTGAATATGTGTCTTTTGTTTATGATGCTGCAGGGTGGCTGACAATGTTTGTGTTCGATTTGGATAAAAAATAGCACATCTGTGACGCGTTTTTCTAGTAGTGAGCATGTATAATTAATAAACAAATATGCCAACTTTAAAGTTTTATTTTTTTTTAACTTCTTGAAAGTATACATCGATAGACGCTAGTTTTCAGATGTATGTAGATATAAGTGATTAAAATCAAACTTCAATCTAGCCAATATTGATAGGAAAGAATTAATATCGGCGATAGGCGCCCATCAAACAAAACTGTATGAGGCCAGAATAACGAAAAAAAGACAGAAAGCCCAAAAGATAGGCATGAACCCCCCTCCCAAAAAAAATAAAAAAAATTGTATCTTACATGTTTGTAAGTGTAAGAACGTTAGATATTGCTGGGCAGGACGAGGGCTGGAGTTACAGCTGAGTGGCTTCCCCTGAAAGGGGCGACCACAAGCTCGAAAATATGAAGTAAATAAAAATACCTATCCAATACAAAAAAAGCTGTAAAATAAGATTACATTTGTACACAACTATGACATGAATTTAAGATATATTAATTGCACTGTTTTTCTACACAAATATGACAACGACGTGCTCTTAAAATACCTTATATTAAGTGTCACTTATAATTCTGCCAAAAAAAAAGTAAAGTTCCCCTTTTAGACCTTGTGATCTATAGGGCAGATGATGTAATGGTCATCTGTTTCTATGGCCTAGGGTTAACGAGGGTGTCATGTGGCCAACACAACGACCAACAGCCTTTACTTTCCCCCCAACCCCAACTAATGTCAGGTACCCATTTGAGCTGGGTGGACTCAGAGGCGCCCGAAGATCCCAAAATTAAAAATCCCAGTCTTCACTAGGATTCAAACTCCGGTCCCCGCTTCGGAAGTCAAGCGCTTTACCGCTCAGCCACCCACTAGCGGATCCAGAACTTTGGAGTGGAGGGGGGGTGCGATTTTTTTCCAAACCCTAACCCTAACGCCGAGTAAACCCTAGCTGTGACAAGTTGGATTAAAGTATTGGCTGTTATAGGAGTCTAGGGGGATTTTATGGTTTGAGAACCCACACTTGCACATATAAACTACAAGCACAGCGTTATAATGCAGGCAACAAATACTATATTTAGATGTGAAATTGTGTACAGTTTATTATACAAAGGATAATTAAAAGGTGAATTGCTGTACAGTTGCTAGGATGGGACCTGGCGTATTTACATGTAGGAGACTATCATCATCAGATATTAGAACCAAGTGGTCTGAGTGTCATTAGGCTGGTGGCTTAGCTTTGGTCCGGTGCTGCACTGATGAAACGGGTGTGGCTGGTACTGATGCTGTCTGCTGGTGGGCTGACGTAGTGGATCCAGGCTTCGGGTGCAGTCCAACGTTGTATGGTTGCAGAGCTAAGCTGCGTCGACCATTCAGTCAAGCCAGTGACGAGTCTGTGGCTAGCGTTGTTACTTGGACTCTTGAAGGATGAGTAGGACTGATGTCTACAGATCTGGTGCCAGCAAAGCTGTTATCAGCTTTAGGTTGCTAAGATTTCAGGCGGATGTAGCCTACAAATAAAAGCGATTTCTTGCATTCTTCACTGAAGAAACGCATTCTCCTGACATTTATAGCTCATTATTTATCCTATTATAAAGAACCTTTTGAATAATGTTGAAAAATATTCTAATATAAATTTTTTGGCCCTTAATACATTGCAAATAAAACCGATTTGTTCCTAAGATACCCCGCATCTTTAGATTAAGGCTTCGATGATCGCCGTCGCAAAAAAAAAATTTCGATTAATAATATTCAATAAAATTCAAGCATAAATTGTGAGTTATAGTCCAAACTTATTTAACTAGAAAAATATCCGATTGAGTAAAGGTTGTATGTAAAAAGGCGACTCCAAAAGATTAGTTTAGAACTCATCTCAATCTTGACTCTTATACTGAACAATTTCGCTTGTATTATAACTTTTCCAAAGCAAAGTCTTTCTTAAAATAATTAAGATAAATTCATGTGAAATTACATAAACTCTATCTGGAAAGGGGAGGGGACGATAGAGATGATTAATCCTCACTCCTTTTTATAATTTCTGCTAATGATTGCAATTGGCATTAAAGAATAGGGTTGGGGCGACTCGATATAAGAATTTAATTTTATAGCATATATAAATTATATTAGTGACAGATTTGTTTTTATTTTGTAATTTCTAAACTATAATACAAAAAGAAAAAGTATTGGTTTGTCCCATGGGGGTAAGGTGATTGCATGTATCGCCCATCCCACCTGGTACAACCCTTTTTTATTTCATATTTACTAGGATACAAGTCTTGATGACTGCACTAACTATAGCGAGGACAGTGAGTTAACTGAGACTGGTGATTGATTGCGCATGTATTACTTGTCACGATTGATAACTGCTATATTATACATTCTCTGTCTCATCGATACTAATGTCTAATGCGACATAATATACAATGGGTTCACGTAGTTTATATTATATACATATTCAACTAATTTTGTTCACATACAATGATTTCTCCATAAAAATAGGACAGCCCCCCCACTCAGAGAGCTAGAGTGGAGAGGGCAGTACATGCATCGCCCCCCCCCCATCCCACCGAATCGGCAAAAATACCTGAAGGAGAGCGACATAATATACAATTTATATATTAATTCAACTAATTTTGTTCACAAACTATGGTTTCTCCGAAAAGTAGGACCGCCCCCTCCCCCACTCAAAGGTTTTAGGTGGGAAGGGCAGTAGAGGTATTCGATCGCCACCCCATCGGCCAACAGGGAAACGACATAATATAAAGATCGGTTAAAATACCAAAAACAAGTTTTAATCCTATAGATATTCAATTGATTCTGTTAGCAAGCTGTGATTTCTACATATAAATTGGACCGCCCCCCCCCCCCACTCGAAAGTTTATGGGGGGGATGGAATTGATGCCATCGCCCCCTCCCGACCCCACCATATCGACCAACATACTAGAGGGGAGGCGAAATAATCTGAAAATAGGTTTAAATATAAATAAGTATATATTATTAACATAAGTAATAAATTCGTATAAAAATTGTGTGTATTCTATACTAAAATTCGTCCGCCCCCCTTCCCCCTTTCGGAAGAGGGGGGTCGGCCAAGTGGGGGGGGGGCGATCGCCCCTACCGCCCCCCCCCCCCTGGATCCGTCAGTGCAGCCACCGCGCCTCCACTCTGTAAAAGATGAAGCTTAAAAATTGGCAAATGGTTCTTCCTCGCGTCCTTTTCTAGAATGGATCAATAATCCAGTGAAAGGAAGAGAACCATTGAATACAACTCTTGCTGATTAAATTGCCGAGTTACTGTCCCCTTCCCAAGACCTGTCCTGAAGAAATTTAAAAATATATATAAATTATTTTTATTGATTACAGAAACATCCTAATTGGTAGTAAGTTTACCCTTCGAGATGTACTTTTATAACCAATGATAAATTTCAAGGTCACTATTTGAGAAAAACAAACACAACTTATTCAACTCGAGGAGATTCCTTACTAGAGTATAGTTCCAGTATTTTATACATTATTCCTACTTAACATTTTAGTTTTCTGTCCTGATGTGTCTATGCGATTGGCTATTTTACAAATTTTTTAGCGGCCCCAGAAAGGGGATTAGCCACTATTAGTTTTGTGTGGTCTGTCAGTACGTCCGATTTTTAGATTTTATTAATTAGAAAAGAAAATGAAAATAGACATCAAGATATTTTAGACGTTTCAAAGTTCTGATGCCACGGCTACTTTTTTCTTTTTCAAAAGTGAGCCATTTAATTTTTAAAATTAACTATGCAAGAAGATTTTTCATAAAAATACACCATTTTTAAATGAAAACTTCAGGGGAGGTAATTTTTTTTTTTAGGGCAACATACTTCTTCATTAATAACTCAAGCTTCATTTATAGCTCTGTAAGATTGATTTCAGTTTTACAACGATGCTAGATTGCTCGCGTAATCACGCACACTATTGCCGAAAGAGTTTATTTAACGTCAACTATCAACTTAAGATCTTTTACCAGTGTCATGTGTGTCAAGAGTCTTGGGACCAGCGCTGTCAGACGTCTGCTCTATAACCTAACTGTTGGAAAACACTGGTAGAGCAGTAGAGCAGAATGACTTGTGAAACAAAATACAAGAAAAACATTTAAATGCTGTTTTGAAAAGACATTGCATCCTTATAAAGCGAGTGTTTTTTTTCTCTAGAACTAATGATTGAAAAACAATGGAACCTTTTTTCCCCCCGCCCCCCCCCCCCCCTTACCTCCGAGAAAGAATCTTGGTTAACTAAATGTAAAGACCTACTACACTTAATAATATTTTCAATGATGGGTCTTTAGATCTAGACTTAGAACATTCGGAAATTCCCGAACACCGTCGGAACACGATATTCCTTTCGACAACGCGATAGTCTTTTCAAAACCGGTGTAGGATCTAGATCTAGACCTAGTTCTTTAGCCAAATTTAATTTTTTTTTTACTTTGAAAAATTATAACGGTAACGGTAATTATAACGGTTTTTATAGTGTGGCCAACGAGCTAGTAATTCTTTTCTCAGCGCTATACATCAACTGTTAAATTTATATGAAAATTGTTAGAGCTGTTTTGAGATCAGCGTCCAGGTTTCTTCCTCCATAAGGTTGTAACTTGAATAGAGGTACTGCAAAAAAAAAATTAATAATAATGTGAACACACTTTTATTGAAATCATAAAACACCAAGTGCAGGGGAGCAGTAGTATGCACCTCCCTAAACCTCCGCCATCATGTTTTTAAGAGACATTCGACTGATAACACCGGCTGAGCGCGCGTGCTGTCACGAGAGAGCCAAGATTCCAGATGCTCACAGCAACCACTGACCAACTCTTTGTGCTCTGGCATCAAACCATAAACCATGGACCTCTGATCTGGCAATAAACGCGTTACAATCTTTGCACTTTACAATAGGGAATTTTCTTGAGTGCGCGTTAGTGTGTGGCCTCTGGGATAGTAAATTCATGACGGTATTTTTTTACTATTCAATAATTTAGATCTGTAAATTAAAACCAATAGTAGCCTATAATTGAGTCAACGTATGTTAAGAAATGCCTAACTCTTTTGTTATATATTAGACTGAAATCACATTATTGTCAGTATTGTGATTCATTCACATTTCAATTGAGCCGCTAATACTGCAGGTATAAATATGAATCTATATTACACGCGACCAGCTTTTACGGCTGTGGAAGTTTTATAACATTTCACGAGAACAACTATTACAGTTATAAAGACTTATATCTTTATGCCGCTTAATGTATAGGTATATAGCACCATTTCATTAGACAAGCTATTAGTGTTCATTAAAGTATATGTCTATATTTCACAAAACCAGCTATCACGGCTGTGGAAGGTGTACATCTATATAGTTCACGCGAGCAGCTATTACAAGTGTGTTAGGTATAAAGTCATATATATACTTGTTTAAAATAATTATCATTGCTCTTATTAGAAAACAATTTAATTCTATATCTTGGTATCTTATGGTCAGCTCAAATACTTATAATATTTTATATTATAAAATATAATACTGCTTGGAAAAAAACGTGAACTAATAGTCTATACCAATTGTGAGAAATCTAATCTGGTTTCTTAATATTTTGTTATGTAAACATCCGCGTTGCAGCTCAGATATTAAGTATCTATTACATGAAAACAAGCCCTAATAAAATCACTACACTGATGGACTTTAATGTAGACCCATATTGTTAAAACACCTGATGCTGGATTACCTATAAAGTCTCAACTCCTTGACACATAGATGTTGAAGTATTGCCACTTACAGAGTTCGCAAGGTAAGACCAGTCTAATGTTTTTTTCACAACTTATTGATCCTAAACTGGCTCTCTCAGACTTGGCAACTTGAATACCAAATCAAGACCTGGGGGCAGACAGCTTATGATGTTTAGTTTCACCACATCGGTTTCTTTTTATTGGTAAAACGCGTATTCGTAATCGACCGGGTACTTCGATAGACTTTGGTAACTCTCTTAAGTATGTCGTAAAGTTGGCGTCATAAACATTACTAAAAACATTTTGCACAATACTTACGACACAATATCGTATTTTAATATTACCAAAAGGTATAGAACTTTCTGCTATTGACTGAGGGATAGTAATAACCAATTCAACTTACTTAAAATTGTATGTTACTTTCACTTGGAGTACGCGCCAAGGTTGCTAGAGAAATGTGAACAGGAATTCTTGCTTCTAGTAACTCCTAGTTTCTACACAGAAGTGTAAATAATGTACATGAGATAATTCCTTTCTGTTACCATACATTTTGAAAAAGTTGGATTTCTAACGGAGTTTGGAAAAATATAATAGACACATTTGGCTTATATAAACTTTGAAAGAATGTCAAATAACAGTGAAGCGAAAGTCGTATACAGGCAAAAATCAAAAGGCTGGCGACTCAAAGGCAGACCCAGAATGCGATGGATTGATGATGTGGATGCAGATCTGCAACATCTTGGGATTAGGGCGTGTAGACGAAGGGCCCAGGAAAGATCTAAATGGAAGGATGTGTTAAAGCAGGCCAGAGCCCTCCATGGGCTGTAGCGCCACTGGGATGGATGGATGGCTAAAGGTTCAGTTTATTGAGTCTGTAAGTCTTAAGCTTCAAGATAAGTCTACTTCTGCGGATTTATTTTTGAATTAGAGCTATTTTATGTGTTATTACATAAAGTACAGTATGTGTTTTTTTGTTTTAGGAAGGCAACTTTGACTATTCTTTTTCGAAAGGAGTTCTTCGCCAATACTAGAATTCACGGGTTACAATTGTATACTTGGTCTTGAGATATAACTTCTATAAGTTCAAAAAAATAAATAAATTGAAATGAAGTCATAAGAAAAAAAAAGATTACTATGTTTAAATAAAAAATCACCCATTATGTTGTGATTATCACATTTACAGTGAAGAAAAAAAAGGGATTTTAAAGCTATTTGATCGCTTCCGATAGTTAAAGCCTGGAAAACTTGTCAAAAGACGCATAATGAATGCCCTGGAGACG